>PVJA010006019.1:0-75706 GCA_004027025.1 Myocastor coypus
AGAATATTCATAGTGTTAAGATACATATTCTCTTGAAGTTTTTTTTACAGGTTTCATGTCATTACAATAAAAATTTCAGTAGCGTTCACTCCCTTTTTGGTAGAAACTGACAAAATCTGACTTAAAAATGTATATAGACCTAAGGCAGCCAAAAATAGTCTTAAAAAGATTTACACTATCTCACACATACTACCTCACTTTAAGGCTTGCTATAAAGCTACAGTAAGTATACTTCTGTATTATCTTCATTTATAGTAGCTCACGGTAAGAAATAACCCATACATCTACTAACAGAAGAGTGGCTAAACAAATGGTGGTATAGCCATATAATGGAATATTAATCAACCGAATAAATAGCTACTATTAAACATGTATAAATCTCTGACAATGTTGAGAAAAACAAGACACAAAGAATACACAGTACAGGATTGTTTTTATGAAATTTTACAATAGGTAAAGATAATAAAAAATGACAAATATCACAATAGTATATGTTTCTTAAAGATGTAAGCATGAGGCTAGCGACTGGGATGGAATAGAGGAAATACCGAAGAGGCTTTATCTACTCTGAGTGCCTTAACACAACATGACCACCTTTCGAACTCATAAATTTTAGTGAATTTTATGTTTATTAACAGTACTTGAATGAATGGACTATGACTCTGTAGCTTGGGATGCTTCAAATAAATCTAGTTTTGTTGTTAAGTACATATATTTCAAAAATAGTTTAGCAGCAAGTTGTTCTGGAGATCTTCAAAGAGCATGTAAGCTCTATATATTTTTCCAAAGTTGGGCTCATCACATAGAGTTGCGAAGTAAATAGCTCTGTTTGTTAAGGAATTGAAAAGCATCAATGTATTTTTATTATAAATGTGCGTTGATGAGAGAGGATGAGTTGAATAGCAGGTTTAAATGAGTCACAGAAACTTCATAATAAACAAAAGCGGACAAGGGAAATTTAAGTCATTTTACTAGGGGACAAAGTAGAATATCGTTGGAAAAGAAACACATCATTAATCATGTTGGAGTTTTCTGTGTCTCGTGTCACCTGGTACATAAGAGAAACTAAGTGTGTATGTGGGGAGTTGAAATAACCAGCTTTTTGTGGCAAACTCTTTTCAGCAACATGAAATTTATATTTTACTTTGCGCAAACTCTGCTTTTTGAGTCTCAGAGTTTGTTACTTTGAACATAAATTCATCCCCATAAAGTAGGCCTAGGGTTGAAGCCATGAGATTGAACTTACACAGTACTCTGAAAATTCTTCTTTGTCATTCAGTTTTCATTTTCCTGCCCTTTAGTTATTTTTATTTTGCACCTTTTAAACTCAAATAATCGGCCAATGGACAGAAAGGAAAATCTCATTGTGTGTGTGTGTGTGTGTGTGTGTGTGTGTGTGTGTGTGCGCGCGCGCACGCACTAGCCATATATTCCCATCACAAATATCTGTGTGAAGGGGGGGGGTTGTAATCAGCATGCGTGTGATGACTTTGCTTGTATTGGCTCCTGCTGAGCCCTTCTTTCTCTGGAAACCTCAGCTGCTCTTTGAAGCTGTGTTTTCTGCTTGGTGAAGTCAAGGAAGGATTTTCTTTGTCCCAGATCCAATTCAATGGAAATTAGAGTAGATGATTGGTTTGGGCACGAAGAGCCTTGGGCGATATTCAGAGTTGCAAACCTGTAAAGATAGGTTGGCTATCCACTGTAGCAAGGAGGCTGGGGTAAGTGTTGAGAGGTTCGTGGTTCCCTGGCCCTCGGGGGAGGTTCGAACCTCACTGAATCTTCGCCAGCTCCCACATACCATAAGTCTGTTTTGAGCATTAATAGACATGACAGATGACAAAGACTGCTTTTACATCTTCCATAAATGTGACTTCTTCTGCCTTTTAATTTTGTCTTCTAGTATGTTTCCAAAATCCTCGTCACCTCTCCCACCTGTGCCTTCTCCGAAGCGCAGGCTCTTGTCCTCTATTCTCTCCCATTGCTATTGCGTAAATTCTCTGCTGCAGAAGAGACAGATGTCCACGCTCCACCAGGGAGAGGTTTTCTCTAAATCATGCTACTACGTGGACAAGCCTTGTTGCTACACTTGTTCTGTAAGATCCATGGGATGAGTTGACAAAATTAACATGTGCCTTCTCCAAGAACATGTACACTAATTCATTAGCAAAATGTTATAGTAAGATGGCTAATGGGATTTTACTTGGATTCCTTTAATGCCTTGCAGTGTACTGAAGCTGCTGTAGGAAAGCTTTGGATGTGACCTTCCTTATGTTTCTGATATCTTCTGCCTTGCTGTGTTCAGTCTGCTATCGCATATAGGTGAAGCTCACATTCCCACTGAGCAGTTCTCTGGGAGTATATCTTTTGTCCCTATACACAAACCCACCACCTGGGTACACTTAAATCTCATGATCTTCTATGGAAAGAGCTGGGATTAAAAACACCTCAACGCAGGACTTCATACTAATCCCAGTTTGTATGATGATTAGACCTTTTTTTTTTTTTTTTTTTTGAAGGAGGCTTTTCAAAACCTAAAACAAAACGAAAGAGTAATCACTTCGGCAATCCCGGAGCTCTGGAAGGTTAAGCCAGTAAAATCACAAATTCAAGCCCGGCCTGGACAATTAAGTAAGTTAGTGAAACCCTGCCTCAATATAAAGCATAAAAGATTCTGTAGTTATGTCTCAGTGTGAAACCACTGGGTTCAATCTTAAGCTTTGCAAAATAACAAAATAAAATGTGTGTATCTTGGTAGTGTTGGGCTGGGATCAGGAATGGGGATAAAGTTCTCAAGAAATCAAGAGCTATTTGAGAGAGTATGTAATTGGTGAATTTGTGATATTTTCTCTGCAAAAAAAAAAAATTTTTCTTCTAATAATCAGAAGAACAAAATGCAGGAACAAAAAATGCAAAAATTCTTATGGAAACAAAGTGAAAGAATATTTTAATCACATGTGTACTAGATATTGAAAAATAATATACTTTAAGTAAATAATAAATTTAAAATAAAAAGAGAAGGTGCATTTATAAAACAGTTTTGTCTTATAACACATTTGTAGTTGAGTATTTAAAAATAGGAAGAAAAAGAGAGAATAGAAAGAGCTCCATAGCTACTGCCTTATATCATTATATCATTTAATTTAATTAATTAATTTATTCATCTATATTTTGAAAGAGTCACTTAAAGTACAGCATCCAAGCAAGCTTCCTACATGGTATTGTGTATTTTGGAGCAAGAACGAGGGAATAAATTGAAAGAAGCTTCCAATAAGGTTACACAATTAATTAGCTGACATGTATTTTTTTTTTTTCTTTTTTTCTTATGAGCTGGTTAGTGTTAAAATGCAGGCCCAAGTTCAGCTGGGTAGATGGAGGCCTGAGATGCAGTGTGTCCAACTTGCTCCTAGTGGAGAAGGTCCTTATTGCTGCCCAGGGACCAGACTCAGGTGAACGCACCATTTCCTATCATTTCTGATTCCTAGGAACATATTTTTAGGCACCATAGATACTCTACTATGCAATGGTATTACCTCAACACTGCCATATCTTTGGACAACGGTGTCCATTCCTTTTTATGATGTCATTAGACACCTGAATTCTAGTGACAGAGATGGCTTTTTCAGTTGTACCCATTTGAGACCTCCCATGGTGCACCATCACTCAAAGGAGTCACCTTATTTCTACACCTGAAGAGGTGATTTTGCCCATCACAATAAATGAATTAACAACCATGGGAAAGAAAGAATGAGTGCCTTTACTTTCTCTTTTCTAGTCTTAGCTGCTTTTTCTTGGATCCTGTTCAGTGCCTGTCTTCCATGGTTATAGCTTTTTAATTTTCTTATTTCAAAATGGATCCAGTGTCTTCAAGTAAATAACTTTCATTTTGTCTCCAATTCTTTCAGATATATAGCTGC
The DNA here is from genome assembly GCA_004027025.1 of Myocastor coypus. Taxonomy (NCBI): domain Eukaryota; kingdom Metazoa; phylum Chordata; class Mammalia; order Rodentia; family Myocastoridae; genus Myocastor; species Myocastor coypus. The sequence goes on from PVJA010006019.1 coordinate 3,915, forward strand.
CAAATAAATTTTTCTGAAACACTTTTGATAATAGCATGCTCAGTGGCTCTTGGACTAATTCACTTGTGTCCTTCTGGTTAGGGAGCTTCAGTCTGACCGAGGCTCCCAGCCCAGTGACATCTACAGGATGCTCCACATAGACGCACCTGACAGGTGCACTCTTCAATGTAAGAATCCCTTACCAGTCACTGTTACTCAGATTTTAATACCACAATGAAACAGTTCAGGTAACTAATTTATAAGAGGAGAAGTTTTATTTAGCTCATAGTTCTGAAGATTCCAGTCCATGATTTGGTAGATGCTCTGCTTTTGGCTTCAGCGTGCATGCTGGATTGTGGTGCTGGGAACATGAGGCAGGAGAAAGCTGCTCACACCATAAGGCAGGAAGCAGACGGAGCCAGGAAGAGGCTGGGGCTCTACAGCCCACTTCACAATCTCACTAGCAGCTGCCTCCTGAAAGTTCCCCTCCCTCCCAGGGACATTCCCTGGAGACCTGTGGAGGACTCTCATCCAAACCATGGGCTTTGTCCATTTACTTCTTTCCAACAAAGTGTCTATGTTCTCATTTATAGAACATTTGAGTATCCTCACAGTCAGTTCAAACCGGCATCCTTATGAGATGTTGCAAAATCACTGTGAGTGAGAAGGTTCCGCCACTTCTTTGAGTCATCTTTTCATCGAGATGTTGTTTCATTTCTCTCTAGTTCCCCACCAGGATTACTTTATAAATATCTACAGTTGTCATTTGGTATTATGTGAGCCCTGAGAAAAGAGAGTGTATCTTCTTCAACTGTCCCTTGGCTGTTGGTTCTGTGAATCTAAAAATCTTGGCTCAAGTATTTGAGACAAGATTTAACTACGTGTCATGAAAGAAAAGGTCTGAGAATTATTATTTTAAAGCTAAAATATTAAAATGGAATCTTGAGAAGAAAGCACAAGAATAATCTATCTAATAATTGGAAGGCCTTTCATGCCTATAATATGTTCTATATTCGTCTTTTTCTTTTTTCCTTTTTTTGGTACAGGGTCTCACTACTGACTCATAGTGATCTTCCTGCTTGTACTTCCCAAGTGCTTGGATTGCAGGAGTGCACCACCATGCCCAGACTTCGTCGATGGCTCAGCGCGCTCGAGAGCAGGGCCAGGAACCGAACCTTGGCCCCTGAGTTTCCCTAAGCAAGCTCTTAGTCCACTGGATCATACTGCCAGCCCTTTATGTTCTATATTCTATTCAATTTTTCTTCTCTTTTTCATAGCAATCACCTCCCTTACCCTATACTCTCTCTCTCCCTCTCTCCCTCTCTCTCTTGCACACATACACGGATGTAGATGGGACTTTTTCTCAGCTTAAGGGATAAGCAGTTTAAACTCATCATGTTTATTCTGAGTTTGGAAAAATATGTAGCATCATGTAGATAAAAATAGTCTTTAGTGAGGAAGAGAAAAGCCATTAACATTTTTCTGTAGCAAACAGTTATAATCCCTTGCTATGCTATAAAACTTTGTACAAAGAAAATAAAATAGTGGGATATGATTATACACTTAAGAAAAAATGTGTTCCAGTTATGCTAGTTAGAATGTGGAGTAAAAAGTAGTTTGGACATACCAAAAAAGAAAAAAAAATCTCAAATAGCTTCTGTTCCATGCATAGCAAAACTATATACATTTGAACATTCAGAGACATCTGGGGAGTAAGCATAAGCCGGAAATGCAGGCTGTCTTTTGTGACATATTTTTGAGATGAATCCAAGTGGCAACTTTTAGGGATAAAATGGTAATGTTTTTTGTTTTTTTTTTTTTGTCTTTTTGAGACAGGGTCTTGCTGTGCAGTTGAGGCTGGTCCTGAGCTCACTTTTGTAGCCCAGGCTGGTCTCGAACTTGCACCAATCCTCCTGCCTCAGCCTCCCGAGTGCTGGGATTACAAGCGTGTGCCACCACGCCCGGCAAAATGGTAATGTTTTATGTTGGACAGAATATATTCTTCTTTGTGTGAGGCCGCAAGTCATTTGCTGCATCCCCTGTAAGACTGCAAAAACATTGTACAGGTTGAGTGGCAGAGATCGCCTAGCAGAGTCCTGGGGACAACTGACACTGCCATCCTGGCTTTTGCCTCTCTTAAATGCTAATACAAGCCCTAATATAAGTTGAGCATCTGTAAGGCATATTATCAATATGATCAAGCGTCACTTCTAATATGTGCCATAGTAAATAAGGAAAGAGCTAAGTGGGCTTTCCTACATAGGTTGTTCCACGAAAGCCAAAGATTCTCCTTTCTAGGCCGTTGTCCATGATTTCACTCCTGATACAAAAGGAATCTAAGTGCTTAATTTACTATAAAATAAATGTCCTCAGGCTAGGTAATATACTACCATGTGATACAGGGAGAAACAAAATGTTCACCCTCTATCAGGACTAAACTCAAAAGACAATCTTACTTTGAAGTCACCCCACGTTGGCCTATGTATACTTTGAATGGCACTCTCATCCCCAGCTCTACTCTTCCTGCCTTCATCCAAGTCCTGCAGGTCACAGCCATAACCTCTGAACCCCTCCCTGTGGACCACCTCACTCTCCAAATCCACCCTCTGCTCTCCTGCCAGATATATATATTACACCAAGCTACATGGATCACGTTCTCCGTTGGAATCTTGCTGAAGACCTTTCTTTAGCAGGTCACTCAGGTGTGGAAGGAGCTGGCTGGACAGGGGCTCTCACCTTTCTTCCTTCTCCAGGATTGCTCCCAGCACGTAGTCATGCTGGGTGTATCCTGCTCCCTTAACTAGGATGTTCTACTTGGCCATAATGGCCTCTCACAAGTGTCTCCTGGCCCTTTTCTCCTGGGCTATTTCTAACTTCTTTCATTCTCAGCACAGCTCTTCAGAGACACTTTCTTGTAACCCTCTTCATACCCCTACCCTTAATTTTTCGGTGATTTTTTTTTCCTCCTTACATTATGCTCGTAGCATTATCATTCTGTGCCCCATGGAGACAGTGGACTCTAGGGGGATCAATTATCACATGGTTTTGTTTAGCAACATTTCCTAGGAAAGGACCACAAGTTAGAGAGGTATCGACTAGATGTTGGTTAAAATAAGAACCACACTAAATTACTTAAAAGTAGCTCATGTACTTTACCCTCCCATCTCATACGTCTTTTTAAAATTATTTCTTGTTTTTACTCTGTTTGCAATGCATAACACACTTTTAGAGGCCTCTAGGTGGCAAATATTCCACATATTTCTACAGGACACAAGATCACAACCAAATAAACTGTTAGAAGTTTGTTCATCTTTCACATACAAAGCAGTTCAGCAGCAGGGCTACTCTAATTGCTTCATTTCAGCTGTTACTTTTGATGAAACTGACTGGCACAAACCACACTGAAGACAGGTGACCTGAAGAAATGATGATTATGAATCTAATACAAAATGGGCTAGGCTTTTGACCCTAGGATGTGGTTACCTCAGGGACATTTTGGCACCTTTCTCTGTTGTTCAGTTTGCCATCACGTTCTGTGGCTTAGGAAATCATGCACTCAGATACTGTGCTCCCAGAAGTATTATTGGTGGTGATGAAAATATGCTCAGAGAGAGCATATTTCAGAGGCCACTCGACCCTTTTCATAAACTGCCCTCCATGTTTTTGTATGTACAGTAAAAATTCCTCACTGTGCTCACCATTCCCTCTTCCCATTTTTTAGAGTGCTCACAAACATACAGGTATGCACACCTGCAGAAAGACATGCACACCTCAGGAAGAATTAAATATTAGGTACTCCAGCTAGGAAAGATAGATTAGCTTAGAACCTCAGATTTTTAAAAAAATTCCAGTAATTTTCAGTCAGAAATGATGCTAGAAAAAATAATTATTTATGTTTAATTAGTCAATTTTCCATTACTTGGTAAGAAAACCCCTGTTAGTATTTTGAGCATAAGGTATTCCAATATTTGCTGCATTTGTAAGGAAATATAAGTAATTTGATTAGTAAGTTAAGATTGAGAGATAAAGAGACTAAACTTTCACATTCATGTAAGCAAACGTCACCTAAGGTTTCATGCATGCTGTTATTTATGTCTTGCCCTTTAAAGGCTAAATACCTTGAAGCCAGATATGAAAGTATCCACCAGTTAGATACTTAAAATTTTATGTCTCACGCATGTGGCTGTGTCTAGACATTTTACTTGTCATAAAAACAGTGTGAGCCTAGCTCAAATGCTATTTCATTTGAAGCATAATTATTTTTTGGAGTGGATATATTTGGGTTGTTTCCAAAGTGTTTTATGGAAGAATCAAAAAGGACGCACTTGAAGGTAGCCTGATCTCCCCTTAGCATGGGTAGGATTATGGAGAGGCATTGATCCACTGAGTATTCAGCTGAGCCCAGCAGCTCTACGCAGTGGAAAAACAATGCCAAAAACGGGAAAGAAATAAGGGGATGGGAAACAGCTGGATGCTGAAGTTTTAGGTAATTCTTCTTACTTAACAAAGGGGCTTTCTATGACTTATTTAGTTTAATCATTATGAGAAACATGTAATGAAAATTCTACCACACCCTTGTATACGTGTTAAAAAAACAGATGTCTCTAGAGCTTGAAAGATTGGATTACATAGTCCAGTTATGATAGCTAAGTTTCACTGTACCAATTTAATTGCCTTGCAAGGCTGGAGTAAGGCTGTCAGTGGGGTGGGTCTTGGAGGTGTGATGTTGTGCACCATGTCTGGTCCCTTGTCCCTTCCTCTCTGGCATCTTTCCTCTACTCTGCTTCTGGACTACCATGAAATAAGAGTGTTTTCCCTGTTATACCCTTCCATGTTGGTATCTCTCCTTCAGAGTCAGTTGACTATTGTCAGAATCTCCTGAAACTGTAAGTCAAAGTAAGCTTCCACTCCTTTAAATTGTGGGTGTTGTATATTACATCTCAGTGATAGAAAAGGTGATTACTCCTGAAAGAAGTTGAGTCTTTGCTGTGACTATATCGGAGCACATAAATTAGGAGCCTTGGGAACTGTTTATGGGAAGAATTTAGAAAGGCTTGGAGCTTTTAAGCTAAGCTTTATGAATGATTCTTGTCAGAACTCAGAATACCAAAATGCTGATAGGAATGGGGACAATAACAGCCAGGCTAAGAGGCATCGTTAGAACAAAGACTCTTTCAGAAGGGGCCTAACGACTATATGTTCTGGGGTAAAAATTTGTCTAGTTTGTTGTTGTCCCGATACTTTGCAGGATACTAAGTCTAAGGGTGGTGGAATAATTTGAGAAAGAAATTTTTTTTTTTTTGTCTTTTTGAGACAGGGTCTCACTATGCAGTTCAGGCTGGCCTTGAGCTCACTTTTGTAGCCCAGGCTGGTCTCAAACTCACACTGATCCTCCTGCCTCAGTCTCCCAAGTGCTGGGATTACAGGCGTGCACCACCATGCCCGGCTTGAGAAAGAAAATTTAAAGACTAACATTTACGATGCAGTACCATTACTGCTGACTGGTTTTAGCCAGATGTTCATTGAGAACTGGGGAAAAGACAGAGCAGCACACTTTCATTAAACTTCAACTTTGCCCTGAGAAAATCAAGTAAAATTTGGACCAAAAGAGGTGTGATTGCTGAAGGTGTTAATGTCATTAAATGAAATCCAAGTACTTTGTATAGGGACAAGAAAGATGCCTCAAGATTGTTGGAAAAAATCAGCAAGACTGTATCACGAAAGGGTCAAGAGTACAAATGTGTGATTTTTCAACTGAGGTTGGAATGCCTGGGTCTCTTGCCAAAGAAGAACTCGTTAGAGAATTGATTCCCTGACATTCATTTCAACATTCTCAGCTAACCGGGCACTCAAGGACCATAACAGTTATTGTCCAAATGGGCCTGGCTGCTGCTCTGGTTGACAGCAGATACTGGTGTTGCCCGCAGGATGCTCATTTTAGTGGTGTGTAGAATGCACGAGTTGTGGAGTCAAGGAGGTTTCTATCCAGGAAAGGAAGGCTTGGAAGACCTGGCAGGGAACCTTAGAGAGGATAGTGCATGTAAGTGAAGAAATGAAACAAAAGAAGACTCCCAGAAATGGCAGATGGCAGGAACGTGGAGTGCCTGCTGAAGAAATTGTAAGACGTAGAGGCAACAGCTGAAGAAAGAGGTCATGGAGGTTGCAACTAGCAAGACCATAGGGTTAGGTTTACTCGGCCATCCTGAAACTGCCATACTTCCTGGATTTGGGACATGGAGTCACAAGATTTAATATTTGCTGTGGTAAGTTTGGTCTAATTCTTTTCGATTTTGTTACTCTTCCTTTTCTAAAACCAAGTGTTTGCCCTGGGCCATTGTAGCTTGAGATTATGTAAGTTGTTTTGTTTTTTGTAGTGTTTTGCAGATAAGGGTTTGCTTTGGGTCTCAGAAGTTGGAATTGTGGATAGCTTGGGGGAGAGATCTTTGCTTTTTTTTTTTTTTTCTTCAGAACTGGGCTTCGAACACAGGCCCTTGCACTTTCCAGGAAAGCACTTATTCTACTGGGCTATCTCCCCAACCCCAATCTTCGCATTTTTATGGTATATAACCCTGCCATGTCATGTCAGCTGGAATCATAGTCTTGCTTTATTTGGTGATTAAGCATGATTTAACGAATTGTACTTCATTGTAAAGTTCACCAAAGGTGGGATGGGACAGTCAAGCTCCACTGTATCAACTTGATTGTCTTGGAAGCCACTTAGGGAACTTGGGGGAATAGGCCTCTGGGTTTCCTCATTGTGTCATGGAGGCACAGCCTTCAGTATCAGATCTGATCTCCCATTCCTTCCTTTCTGGTGCTATTTTCTGAGCTGTTTCCAGGCCACCATGTACTAAGCACCTGTGCTCTGTCAAGTTTTTCTGCTGTGATGCACGTGCCTTGCAGTAAGCCAATAATGGGATGAATTCCCTGAGACTAAGAGCCCAGCAAAACCCTCTGACTTTAAGTTGTAGGTTTTACATATTAGGCTGCAGTGACAGGAAAGCTGGCTAAAGTACCACACAAGCAAAAGGCAGCAGTAAACCTGGACACTTGAAAAGAGTCCTCGCTCTCACACCCTGCAGCATGCTTCATGACCTACTGCAGGTCCGAGGACTGTGCTGCCTTGCGCAAGTCATTTAACTGACCTGGATGTCTTTAATGAGCTCTTGCTAGGGGTTGTGAAGACCCAACAGAATAACATATGTCAAAAATCTCTTCGTAAATTACAAAGCACTAAATGACAATAATGAGCCTTTATTTTATACCTAAAGAGTGGATATCAAGCAATTTGAGAGCCACAAATGTTTTTATCTATAACCTTACATTTATAATTTCATAAAACTTTCTTTGCTGCAAAGATCTATTAATTATAGCTGCTAGTCCACAGTGCAGTGCTTATCTTATATGCAATTAATTATTCTATGAATCAAATAAGCAATTTTTTGGCAAGTGGCACCTACAATCTTCGAGGTGACAGCAAAATATATTACGAACCATAAATATTGCATGTCAGCTTTTCTTTTCTAGACATTTTGGTTCTGATACCTAGGAAGAGATTGTTAGAATTATGAAAAAGAAAAAACCTGCTGTATTTGCTGGTGGTAATAGTGCATGTTTCTACCTTTTGGCAACCCTAGGGCAGTCCTGTAAGTTCTGATTTCAGTTCAGCAAGCTCATTGATACCTTAAAACAAAAGTGGGGTAATGAACACTCCATTGAAATAATTTTGCCAGGATCTTTTTTTGTTCTAATAATATTTATTTTGTTCTATGGTTCTAGAACTTTGGTTCTAGAATGGTCCCAAGCTCAAACTACTCAAGCAGTAAAGTTTGAAAAAAAAATTTTGGGTGTTTGCAACTTTGCTTAATAGTCAGCCTTCAAAGGTCACTTGAAAACAGCGGTATGGGCCGGGAATGAGTCACATATAATGTCTCACTGTGGACACATGGCATCACAATTCAGCCTAAGCGCTACTCTCACCCAGGCAACATGTGGTGCTTTTATTGGTAAGTTCGAATTTTCATCATTGCTTTTTTTGTGCTTTATTTGGGTGAAATATCATAACCGTGATTCAAAAGAAAGTTAGTGATTCCAGCAGTAAAGTTTTTTTTTTTTTTTTTTTTTTTTTTTGTCTTTTTGAGAGAGGGTCTCACTATGCAGTTGAGGCTGGCCTTGAGCTCACTTTGGTAGCTCAGGCTGGTCTCGAACTCACACCGATCCTCCTGCCTCAGCCTCCCGAGTGCTGGGATTACAGATGTGCGCCACCACACCCGGCCCAGCAGTAAAGTTAAGAAGAAAACTGAGAACCATACTAGCGTTAAGGAAAGAAATCATTGCAAAGTTTGTGAAAGGCTTGGAACAATAAATTTGTAAATATAATTTTGAAACCCAGAAGAAACAAACATCTAATTCTTAAGTTTTTTTTTTTTGTTTGTTTGTTTGTTATTTTTGGTCTTTTTTAGACAGAGTTTTGCTATGCAGTTCAGGCTGGCCTCGAGCTTACTTTGTAGCCCAGGCTGGCCTTGAATTCACAATGATCCTCCTGCCTCAGTGATCCTCCTTTGTTGTTTGAATACACATATGGAGCAAATTGGGTTAGAGAACCAAAGTGTTATTTCTGCAATCTTAGGAACTCTGGTTGTGGCTTCTGCACTAGTGCCTGAAATTGTGCCTGGAACACAATAGGAATTGAAGGGGTGCCTGATGTGCCCCAGTCAGATGGCCTTCCTGCAGGGTAGGAGCTTGCTTCTCCTCCTACACCTTGGCTCCTATCAGATGCAGACTCAGCCACGTACACCTATGTTTAGTCTTAGCCTAAGGTCTTGATTGTCTTAAGGCTTTCACTCATCTTAAGATTGAGAACCTAGAGTTTTGCACTCACTCACAGATCTTTGCTATTTTGTGTCTCCTGTGAAAGCACTGGCCTATTCAGGATGAAGTTTAACCCTCTGTCTACAAATCGTAGCTTGTTGAGGTTGACGGAATATAACATAATCACCCTGTGTGGCTTGATTTAAGGTACTTTAATCTCATTCACAAATTGTGTTTTTCTATTTCTTCACATAGAACTGTACAATAGAAAACTTTGCGGTGTGACCTCTTCATGACCTAGACAGATGTGAATAGTTTCAGATACTTTATTTAATATGGTGAATTATTTGTATATTGGCAAATTATGAAATATCTTTAATTGTTGACATACTCCTTTGCTTTTTTGCCTTACACTTTGGCATATCGAAAAAGGAACTGTTAAAGTTATTTGAACCTTCCTATGTTTCTCTGAAAACAGCAAACAGCTTTGCATATTGGCGCCCAACATCGTATTTCAAAATCATTCATAATATGGGAACTGCATTTCTTTAATTGTAACATGAATATCTCTGAAATAGTAACATGAATATCTCTGAAATCGGCCACATTGTATAACTGAAGACATCTTAATACTGTTTCATGATTTAGCAGGAAAAATTTACAGTATTTTTGTTGTTTAGATGCATCTAAAATTGGGTTGTATTGCTTCCAAATTGTTAGAAATTAATTAGAAGTTAAATAGCCAATAATTTTGATTCATATTTGATAGATATGACACAGCCTCTCATTCATTCCCACTCTAGTCTCCTCTTGCAGGGCTTCTCTCTACTGCAGAAGTTGCAGAGCTGAAAATTTTTCCACACTTCAGTGGTGCCAGAGGTCTGTTAAAAAAAAAACCCAATTGCATCATAAAAGATGAACACACTAACTCAATGTAGAGATGACACAAAGGGCATTTTTCTGTCCATTTTTGTGCATGCTGCTGGAAGGCAGAATTTAAAGATAGGATACTCTTCTATAAGATAATTTCAGTAGTCTTTATTCAGGTTCTGGGTCCCAGAGGACTGGAACTAGTAGCTTCAGTGAGTGGCTGGTTCTTGTAGCACAATGCGGGAATGTGCACTTCCACTCAGTAGTAGTAGCAGGCAAATAGGGATGCTGGCATCCTGGTGGGTGGGGCTTCTGTTGTTCCAGTTCCTGGATGTCCAGTACAGGAAGTACTCTTCTAGTGTTTTTCATACACACACACACACACACACACACACACACACACACGCACAAACACACACATGCACACACGAATATATACTACTGAATTTCCCTACTGAATCTCTTCCTGTTAAAAATCAGCATGCAGAGTGGTTTTGGTGTTTTCTATGACGATACCTGATAGTTACACGAGATTATTATATGCACCTTGAATTAAGGTATAAAACAAATTAAGGCATCAAAGAAATAAGGTAGGAATAAGGCATCAACCCTAGCTATTTTTAAGACCTAATGTTCAAACATGTCATCATGATTAAAGCAGATAAAAAGCAAACTATTTCCTTTAGAAAAGCCAAGGCACTTAGCATATTTGTTATGTTACCATAACACTGTAGGAGAAGCATTATTGTTTTGATAACATCCATAAGTGTGTAAGGCAGAGGAGTACAAGCAAACAAGTAGGTAGACATATAAATAAATCATTGTTAAATTATGGAAAAAGAACAACAGAAAATGCTTCCCCATTTATCTCTTTATTTGTCACTCAAGAAATAGAGTTTAAAGGATAAAAGCTCTATATACGATATCAGCATGAGACATCCGTCTGACCTTAAGTAAGTCATTTTATTTTGCTCTGAGATCTTTTCTATAAAAAGCAGAGAAAAAGACCAGAAGCCTGCCTGAATTTCAAGGATAGTATCAAGAAGAATAATATGAGGTATTGTTCTTACATATGCTTGAGAAAGAACTTGTATTTTTTGGGCACTATTAAATTTGGTGTTATGTACTGTTAGTATTATACCTAGTGCTAAGACTTTAATGATTGAAATGTGAAATTAACCATATATAACAGAGCTATCTAATTAAATAGAGTACATCTTTTGAAAATTATAGTTTTAATCTGTTCGGTGAAAGAGCTCTGTCCATAGATGTGATAATGAATTATACCCCAAGGTTAACCCAGGACGTTGCTGAAAGCCATCAGGGATCACTTCAAAGCTAAAAATAATTCACTAATAAATGTTTCTCATTTTAAAGTTCCTTCTCAGAAATGATTAAAGAGTACATCTTAGAGACCAGTGTTTTCAGGTTAACTGCCACTTTTTTATCCATTTCTGTTCTATTTTAGTTTAGATCTAGGATATTTAAGCCATGATCTCAGCGAGTACACTCCTGTAGGATATGTTACTTATGCTGAACAAAGAGAGAAAAGTTGGCCACACTCCTTTTCTTTAAAATAATATTTTCATTCCTATCAAGTCTTTTATAAAATCAGATGGATGCATGCTGCTAACATCTTCTGTATAATTTTTCATTTGTACAAGCAGGGTTAGGTTTCAGAACTGATTTTAATATAAGGAGAAAAGTAAGCTTGAGAATTTGATTCTTTTCCTATTGTCAAGGTGAGAACAAAAGTATTTCTTTCACACTGCATTATGGCATAGATGTATGCATTTTTATTATTATATCCATTTAAATATCAAAAGAAGACATTTTAGAAAGGTTATATTTCTAGTTTAATGCTTGGAAAGTAGTTCAATTTGATAACTAGATGCATGAACTCTGCAGAGGACTGTGTGTGCTCAGATTCTGCCACATCAAGTTATTAGTGGGTGGCTTTTGAAATATGACCTAACTTTCCTGTATTCCTCAGTTAAAAAAAAATACCTGTGTTCTAGAGTTCTCCTAAACCCTAAATACTGCACTTAGGATTGCAAAGTAGAGCCCAATTCATGCAAGTGTTCAATCAACTGTTATTGTTTACTACAACAGGATATGCTATTACCTCTTTGTCCATAGGATCTAAAATGTTTAATGACTTGATCTCCCAAACAAAGTCCAAAAAAAGTGTTCTCTATACTTAACATATAGTATATTGTGTTACCTGATACAATCAAAACTGCATGAAATCACAACAAATCAGTACACTCAAGGATTGGCCTTGTCCTTCATGTCTCTATAAATATCTCCCATTATTTGCTGTACAGTCAGAATAAATGGAAAGGCAGTAAAACAAATCTAGACATTCTCAACACCCCAATGTCACACATTTAAAGACATTCAGTGACTTGATTATGTTGCTTAACTTTCATAAAATGGGTTGCTAGCTTGCTACATCTATTTATCATCCCTCAATCAGTAAGCCTCATTGGATTGACTCATGAAGCGTTCTTATCCTAAAGGTGTGTCTGTTGACTTTAAAGCTTTAAGATGGTCCATAAAGAACAGAAAACATAACAAAAAGTGGTTAAGGAGATGTTATGTAAATTGAGATATGAAGGAGGACTTCCGGTAATACTTCAGAAAGTGGCAACAATAAGGAGACTAAGTGTGTTTGAAGTGAGAGGAATGTTAATGTGCATGTGTCTTTGATGGTAATTTTTTACAAATTAAATATTCATGACATTGAAATTTTCCCTATGCAAAATAAAACATTACTCAGCCGTAAAGAATGAACTATGTCAATTGTAAGAAAATGTATACAACTAGAAACTATCACTTTGAATGAAATTGTCTAGCTTCAGAAACTTAAATATGTTTTCTCTTATATGATGAATTGAAAGCAACATGGATAAATAAGTAACAAATTAAGTAGACTTCAGAAGAGACAATAGTGACCAAGGGGAGAAGGGAAGAAAAGAAGAGAGGAGGAAAGGGATTAAAATTAAGATATTTAATGTATGTGCTGACTTCTCAAAATAAACCCCATCATCATGTAATAGTAACATATCCTAAAACATAAAAAGGAGCAATGCCATCAACACAGTGGATTAGAGATCTTCTCCCACTTTGTCTCCACAGTGCAGAGATTGTGACAGGTACCCATGGCAGAGAGCAGCTTTGCAAGAGACAAGGAGTCAGGAGAGAAGTTTCCTATCTTAGTGTGGTACCTAAGACTCAGATTACCCAAAAATATTCAGGCCAAAGACTTCAAAAATCAAAGACAAAGAAATACCAAGAGCAGCAAAGGAGTAGCCATTATCTACAAAGAAAATTCATTAGGCCATCGCCAGATTTCCATACAGAAACTTGTAGGTTCGCAGAGTGGGATAATATATTCAAGTAATGAAATAAAAGAAAAATCACCAGTCAAGGATACTCCTTTGGAAAGGCTGCCTTTGAGAAAAAAGGAGAGAGGAGGACTTTCCTAGATAAAGAAAATCTAAGCCAATTCATTATAACTGGATCTGCCTTATAAGAGTTCTTAAACTTCAAAGGAAGCTAACTGATCATATGCACATACATGAAAGTTAAAACTGACTAGCAAATAGATTGATATGTATGTATGCGCATATATATTCAAATAAAGAGCAATACTGAAATGGAGGTGTATAAATTACTGATAGTCACATATAAAGATTTAAAAAGAAAACTATTAACAATAATAAATAAAATAATTCATCAATGAATGTAAAATATGTAGAACTAAACATTAGAATACACAAAACTAACATTAAAAATTTAAAATGTGGGATGAGGAATAAAGTGTAGAGATCTTATATACACCAAAATTATCATTAGAAAAGTAGACTATTTATTCTGAGATCTATTGTAAGTCCATGTGAGCCACAAGGTATAAGCCTATGGCATGATCAGGGGGATAGCTCAGGGGAATTAGGGCATGCAAAGTCTTGAGTTCTATTCCAGGTACAAAAAATAGGCTAAACCTATGGTAGATACACAAAACATAAAAAACAAAACATGCTACTGTAAAAAAATCATCAAAGCACCAATGAAGAAGAAGAAAGCAAAGTGCTTAAAAACAGAAAGCAGTCAACAAAATGGTAATTGTAACTTCTTTCCCAGCTGAAGTGTGTCCACTGCTGACCCACAAGTTGGACATATCTGACTGCCTGACCACCCTGAATGGAAAATAATCCTGGGTCACATGTAAAGAATATAATATAGTAATTACAAACAAATAATAACATTTCTTTTTAAATATATGTAACACAAGTATATCTAATGCCCAAGATTCAGGCTAGACAAGCCTGAATTTAAATAAAAAGAGAACAGAGGGAATATCTAATACTAATATCAAATAAAAGAGATTCTATATTTTAAAAAAAAATCTGTAAAAAGAGAGAAGACAAATGTTCAGTGAATTAAAGTGCAAGGGCCTGGATTTGATCCTGGGGTCAGCTGTGCCAGCCCCATTCCTGGGGTGCATTGAGATGGCAATTTAGACTGGGTGTGGTGGTGTGCCTGTAATCCTAGCTCTTGGGAAGCTGTAAACAGGAGGAGCACTACGATTCTGGTCTAATAGTGACACCCTGAACACCCTGTAGACCCTACCCTAAAAAATACAGAGAGAGGGAGAGAGAGAGAGAGAGAGAGAGAGAGAGAGAGAGAGAGAGAGAGACAATAATCATATGATGGGGTGAGTTCATCCCAAAACAATTGCAGTGACACTCAACAATGAAACATCTAAATATATAAAACCATGTCAATAGATTCAGAAAAGATAAAATCTATTTAAATTAAAAAAATAAAGAAACCCATAAAGCTGCTTCACAGTTATACATTGTTGGAAGAGTATTCTGATTTCTACCTCCATCCATGCAGTGGGAGTACTAAGCAGCTCTCTCTTGAGAACATAAAGAATGGTGTGACTCACACCCAAATCACAAAAGGGTAGATTGAGGCCAAGCACAGAAGGAGAAGATGCGTAACCCCAGGCCTGGGTAAAGGTACAGAGACAGGAGTGCACACAGCCAGCTTCTGCTGCTTAGAATAAAACAGTAGATAAGGTTGGAATAAGTACTAATGTCCATGAGGATTGTCCAGCTGGCTGTGAAAGGTGTCAGAAGTCATTGTGTATAACTGTCACAAAATCTGAAGCGAAATTTAAAGTACAAGCTGCCTCAGTGTTGAAATTTGATTAATAATATAACTGAATTTATACGATTTTGAAAAATGCTTTTCTTATTTCATTTTATTCATGGCCTAGAAGATTTAGAATAAGTTTTCTAACAGAATTCTTATGGCATTGGAAGAAAATAATTCTAAATATTAAAAGGAAGTCTAACTTACTACAATATTTTTCTAAATTTATAATTTTGTTTTATGTTGCAGAGAAGTTTTGGGAAAATTTGTTGCTAAAATATATCAATCTAGACTCTACTTTCAAAGTTCCTTAGATTTCTAACAACAAAAAAGGAAAATCAATAACTAGACACAGAGAATCATAACTAACATATTCAAAGGCAGAAGATTTAAAACCAACAACCCAACAAATGTAGTATTCTCAGTGGTAATACTTTGAGGAGCTTTAAGGTAGAATAAAATCTCATTGATAAAATACGTCATGATTTGTCTTAATTTTTTGGAGGGGGGCTGGGGGCCTTTTGGCAAATTGTGCTTTCTACATTTAGTGCATTCTCTCAAGTAGAAGAACTGTGGGAAATTAAAATACGGCCATGAAAGGGAGAAATTATAAGGCATTGGGAAGAATTGAAAGAAATGTCCTGCTAAAGCAGAGCCAAACAGCAGCCATGGCTAAGAAGCCCAAGGAAGACTAAATCTGTAGCTGCACAAATTCAGAGACAACCAGAGCAAAGACACTACGGGTGTGCAGAGCCCTTGCAGGTTCAGGCACGGGGCTCAGGCCCATGGCTCTTACTGGAGACATTTACATTCTGGCCAGTAGATGATTCAAGGGTCAGTGGGAGTGGGGAGAATATGTCTCCTCTTTCAGCTCCAGAATTATGTGAGAAGAAGGGTATTCTTCCATTGAAAATTGAGATTTTTAACATTTTGCTTCCTGTTGAGTAAAAATTGTCAAGTTACAAATGAAATTCCTTGACAAAGTTTAACCCGGACATGTTCATATCTTGCAAGTCTAATATGTGCAGGTCAGAAAACTTCCGGGGTCAGAAAGTCCTGTGGATGGAGAAAAACAAATTCTCTTTTGCTCTCCTTTTGTTTAGACCTAAGAGAACAACTACATTAAGGGCTCTCTCTGTCTCTTTCTCTGTCTGTCTCTGTCTTTGTCTCTATCCCATCTTCCCTGCCTCTCTCCATCCCTCCCTCCCTCTTCCTTCCCTCCCTCCCTCTGTCCTTCTCACTCTGTAAATTTTAGGAAAGGATAATACAACAGTTACTTAGTATTTATTTTGGGAGACATAAATATTTTATTTTGGAAAAGAAAGATATTATTTTAGGACTTCTGCAGCTTCACAGTAACAATACAGGATTAATCAACTGATGACACTACATGTTTCAGAAGGAAAAGGGGCAATGCTTCTGATGTTTTCAGAGAAACTGGAGCAGTGGGCAGAAGATCTATGATTGAGCAGGAGGTAAGTGCTTGGGGTTGGACAAAGATTCTGTATTAAAAACAGTATTTCCATTCATTCTGGTTGATTGGTGTAACTTATCAACTCTGTGAACATATTTTGAACATCTTCTGAGAAAAGGGCTCTCTGTCTTCTCTAAGATCTCCACGGATGAAAAAAATCCAGCTCTACAAGAGCCACTTTGAAATAGTTTACCAGCAGGAAGCAAGATCAAAACTCAACAGGGAAACCTTGCTTTGGGGTAGCCAAGGATCCCAGTAATTTCTGGTTCACACGGTTCTGGCCATGCCCCCTAGGCTACTTCAGTGGCTTCACTTTAAAGATGTGACCTTGGAGCCTGGAAATGCGAGGTCACTTCTCAAGCTCAGTACTGCTGGAGAGTTAAACAATCAGCAAGCTTCTAATTTACGTGCATTTTTGAAAACAAATCTGTCACTCTTAATACAGAACACAGGTGCTTCACACATTTAAATCCAGGGCAAATCCTTCAGCCAGCATAAGAACGTATGACCTTGTAGGATGTGTTGTGGACCTGGGCCTCTCAGTGAGAGAGCAGAGATTTCACGTCCCTGTAGGTGTATGTGCTCAGAGCCAGGTGCTTCCAGTCTTAATCTCTCGAAATGCCTACAGCTTGGTGAAATCTTTGTTATCTTCTCCATTTTCCAGATAAAAAACAGGAGGATCAGAAATGTTGAGATATTTACTCAGGTACGTACATTTGTTTTTGCGAGTGGCAGGCTTAGAAATTGAACTTCTTTTTACCTCCAAATTACCTCTGTCCTCTCCCTCCATACTACAGGATATTGTGCTGTTCTTCATACATGACTCTGATTTTTTCCTGCCTCCTTTTCTTTTTCGACTGCCCTGATTGATTTGGCTCTTAAGTCTGTATTTTTAAACTGTAGGCTTTCACTCGCCTCCCCACCCCATTTATCTGTTGTCTCAGTTGTGGGATTGGAAAGATCGAGAAATATGCTGGTTTTGTTTGGACTGAGAACATTCCAAAATATTTGGCTGCCCCTCAGACTTTGTTAAAATAATATTATTTATAACTCTCTGCTTGGCCGATCTTACTTTAAGCTTGGCTATTTCCCATAGGGGCTGTTCTTTCTCTTTGATGCTAAGATTTGCTGTGTAAGAAGACTTAATCACAAAACATTTTTCAAATACAACTCAAGTCCTTGTCTTCATGGTGAACACAAAGGTATTGGATAATAGCCCCAACCACTGCAAAGTAGGTAGTTGTAAAATCTCCATGTCAGGAACTTGGGGTGAGACGTGAGCAGGGAGAATGTCACAGGCTTACTCCTGAGCCATCCGCTCCTATCACAAAACATGACCTGGTCTGTACGCCCAGAGGTCACATTTCAACATGGGCTTTGTTGTGGCATTACTGGATCCCAGATGCCTTCTGAGAAGTACAGCACTAATTATTTCTACATTCCTCTTCAGCGAGGGTATTACTGTTAGCAGATCTGTTTGGCTGCCTCAGCTGATTGGGACCTTCCATTGACTTTTGAACTGATGGTTTGATTTTCGGGCATAGATGAGAGAAGGGCAGCAAGCATAGCCATTACAATGCAAACCCTATGAAAACAGCAGGGAGGCCAGCTTGGCAGGCCATCCCAGGCAGAGAAGCCTTGCGTTCACCTCAGTGGAAAATGAAGCACAGTCTACAAGAGACAGTAAAGCAATGCCAATTGTAGAGTCCATGGATTTGTTCATTAGAAACTCTAACAAATGCAGTTTCTCTCAGTGACCAGACAAATGCAGTGATCAGTAAAGCAGTGATTCATGAGGAAATGATAATGCAACTTTCTCAGGAGAAGCTTCCCTAAAGGAGAGAGAGAGAGAGAGAGAGAGAGAGAGAGAGAGAGATTAACCTAAAAATGTGGTTATGTAATCAAAAAATTCCACAGTTTGCAGCCCTGTGCCTTCACTTCAGCCTTCAGGGACATTTTGACCCCGCAGTCTCCTTGTGTCCCCACTCCCATTGTCTGCCCAGAGCTCTCTGCCTTCCAAGAGTTAAACATGTATTGATTCTTCCAGAACCCTAAGCTTTCTCCAAGGTAGGAGGAGCTGGTGAAGTTTCAGTCCATTGTTAACAGAAGTCTGCACCAGACTGAGCATGAGAATGTGGCTTCTGCAATAGCAGCGTGAAGTATGGGTGCAGTTATGAACCAATGAAAACCCAGAGGGAAGAGAATCTCACTGGAAGGCAGTGTTTTCTTTCTGTGTGACTTCTAAAGAAAAACTGTATAGAAAAATAAGTTAATAAGTTGATGGAATAAAAACTGTGCAAAATACTCCGTAGGCATTTTGGAGGATGAGAAAAAAGGACATAGAAGAAAGTGTGCGTGCATACAGCGCTAAGTGCGTGAAGTGACACCTTTCATTAGGCTTGTTAGAAGGTGGCAAACTACTTCTCTTTCACTTCTGTTTTATTTATTTATTTTTATTTTATTATTATTTTTTTTTTGTCTTTTTGAGACAGGGTCTCTCTGTACAGTTCAGGCTGGCCTTGAGCTCAGTTTTGTAGCCCAGGCTGGTCTCGAACTCTCACCGATCCTCCTGCCTCAGCCTCCCCAGTGCTGGGATTACAGGCGTGCGCCACCATGCCCGGCTTCACTTCTGTTTTAGCCTCTTACCAAATAACGTTAGCTTTGTTCTCATTTTTATTGTTTATTAGTACATGTTCGCAACATATAACAATCACGTTTCTTGCACAGAATTTGTACATGTTCTGGACACATCTGAATTCTTTCTTTCTCCTCTCCCATTCTCTCCCCTCCCTCCCTCTTTCTTTCTTTCTTTTTTTCTTTTGGTCTCCTATTTCAAATTATTTATCTTTTATTTTACCTTTATTTATATTTCTGGTTTCTCATGTAAGAGAAACCAGGCTATACTTAAGCTAGTGTGTCTGATTTATTTCATTTACCATTACAGTTTCAATGTGTATGCATCTTTTTAGAAATGAGTCAAAATCATTCTTCTTTATGGTATAGTTGTCCTACGTTGCTTACAAATACCACATTTTATTTATCCGTTTATCTGTTGAAGGACATGTAGACTACCTCCAAGATTTAACTACTGTTTTGTTTTCTTATGTTCTTACCCAAATTCACTTCTTCTCCTCCTTCTCCTTCTCCTTCTCCTTCTCCTTCTCCTTCTCCTTCGAAGTACCAGGGATTGAACTCAGGACCCTGCACTTGCCAGGCAAGTGCTTATTCTACTGAGCTAGCTCCCCAGCCCAGTGATTCTGTAACTGTAATGATGTTTGTGAATTTCTACGGCTTGGTTTTGATTCCTTCAAGCTTGCGTCACGTGGCCCGATGTAGTTGCTCTAGTTCATGCTACACTCTGTGGAAAACTACATAGTGACAGGACTACGGTGCCTTCTGGCAAATGTTATGAAGCTGCGGAACAAGTCAGAGCGCATCACCAGGGGCAGAGGGTTGGGAGACTGGTGAGCTCCACAGAGGGAAGCTGTGATTAGAAGGTGGCCCGCTAAACTGGGCATGAGCACAGCAGGCTGATTTTCCGCTCACCCCACAGCCTGGATTTACCCTTCATCACAGCAGAATCATTTGTCTACACTACAGGTCAACAATCTTGGCCAGTTTCTCTCAGATATTGTGAAAGTATTGAGAGAAAATGCAGAACTTTAAGAAAGGAAGGCGACCAGCATATTGGAGAGACTTGGAAAATTAGTTGATACTGTTGAAACTGAGAGAACAATATCTTGGTGCTGAATTGTGTTCAGAAGCACAGTTGTGAAGACAAAAATTTCAGAATCAATTGTTAAGAATGATTATGAAATTATAAGGTTGGCAATTCAAGAGGAGTCAATACGGGAACTTGTGGACATCGATAATCACATTTGTGATGGCCGCAAAGCTGCAGAGCAGCTGTTACATTACCAGATGCTTCACACCAAAATGTTCCCTTTTTAAAAAAATTTTTTTTTCTTAGTTCTTTTTCTATGTTAATCAAAACATCTGACTTTTTAAATCATTCTCAAGATTAATTATAATAACATGGTTCACGTTTGTTGCGCTGATTTCGTGTACTTGAACAATTTTCTCTCATGTTTTCCACTACAACTAATTTAGGTTTCTAAGTTCAGAAAGAGAGAGGATCTACTTCATGTGTCTAAGATTCATGGCTCTGCCTCCACTGACATAATGCTCCTCCTATATCACTGTGTTTTTGAAAAATTACTTAATGGAACATGGGAGCAGCTGATTTGAAATCTGGATGTTTCCTTAGAAATTTAGCTTAAGGGTGAAAATTCCAAAAATTAAGTGTGCAGTAATGTGAGGGTAAGATATCTGAATCTTCATTTTCTTTCACTTGCATACTATTATATTTTTTATTTTACTTTATTGAAATTGTAATAAAACTGTAGTGAGTGACTGGAAAATGGGGGCTTTAAAAGGGAAAAAGACAGCACCTGATCTGATGTACAAGAGAACTCAGGAGAGGTAACAAATACAACATTTACAAAATTTATAACATACTGTTATAATCTGTATTTAATATGAGAACTAAATATTGAGGGATATTATGTAGTGAAAATTTTGTGGTTTTTTTTCATAGAAGTTATGTATGCATCTATATCAGCATAAAGCATAACTTATAATACTAAATGTATATTATAATTTAGAGGCAATGAATAAACTTATGATTATAGTGAAGAAAAATGGAACATGAGGATTATTTTTATATATGTAGTTTCAATTGGCAACACTACTTAATGAATCTGAGCTTTGCCAAAGGCCTGCTTAATGATGTTTACTTGGCATAGGAAAATAGTGTAAGAAATATATTTGCTTTGGAAGGCTGGGAAGGAATTAAAATAGAGGATCATTTGCCCTTCAAAAGAAAGATATTCTGTTATCCAGATCCAGGATACTTTATATGATAATGGTACATTCTCTGAAGTGACTGAGTCATGTGGGTCAAAGCTTCTCATAGAAAATACGTTTTGACACATCCCAAATTATTCTGGGTGAGACTAAGTGGTTTCATTACTAACAGAAGCACATGGAGGTTCTCCTACAGGAAATACAGGAAGCAAGGGTAAGATGAAACTCCCAAACTTGGAGATAACATCACTGTGGGTGAGCTAGTCTGATGAAATATATACTCAAAGATTTCATCTTCATTCCGTCTGGATAGAACAGGAGGTACCTTTAAATACAGGATAAGAAGTTCTTGATAAGACCTAGAACTCCAGTCAAAGAATCTTCTCAGGAAAGGAAGGTGAAAATATATTGCTGTAGTGAGCCAAAAGTGACCAATTTTATGATACATAATCATAGGAAGGTCATACTAAAAGAGGAAAAAATGATTTGCCTAGAATAATGTTATAAAGAGTAGTCAAGAACTAATATATGTCAGAATATCTCCAAGAGTCTACTAGGGAAAAGGTGTTTTGCTAGTCCTGTAAATTTCCTAGCTATACCGTAGGCAAGTTCTGTGGTATGGATCAGTTCCTCTGGACTTTATAGACTGATGGAACACCCCATTAAGACCATCTACCTACACCAAGCTAGTGACTGCAGTTTAGTTTACCATGAACACTACGTTGTAGGAAGAGGAAGTCTGAATAACTGATGTGAGGTTTCATGATGGATGTATCACTCTGTGCACGCTTGAAATTCACAAATACCTGCTAGCTTTTACATCAGATTCTTATCTGTTTGATTAGTGGGCATCATTTCCCCAAAGCATATATACTTTAGGTGCAGTCTTGTATTTTAAAGCTAAGGTGATGTTAATGTCATGGTGACACTCTTGAGTCTTTCTTTGGTGGCCTGCAGGCTTTCATACTGTTAATGGCTTTTCAGTTTTCTCTAACTGAGCACCAAGTATTCTTAAACTCAGTAGGTGCTTTACTAGGGAAAAGAATAGAATTAGAGATATCCTGGTGTGACATTAAAGGTATTTGAGAAAATTTAATGTTAAGAAAATATAAAGTTGGCTGGGGAGATAGCTCAGGGTCTAAGAGCCTGCCTGGCAAGTGCAAGGACTGGGTTTGGCCCCTGGCACTACATGTCATGCCAGCCCAGGGCCAAGCTACACACCAAAACCACATATAGTAG
Organism: Myocastor coypus; assembly: GCA_004027025.1. Classification (NCBI taxonomy): domain Eukaryota; kingdom Metazoa; phylum Chordata; class Mammalia; order Rodentia; family Myocastoridae; genus Myocastor; species Myocastor coypus. Next base: position 26,320 of record PVJA010006019.1, read on the forward strand.
CATATGCATGTCATCCCAGCACTGGGGAGGCTGAGACAGGAGGATCACTAAGAGTCCAAGCCTCATAGTGAGACCCTATACCAAATAAATAAAATGAAACTTTAAAGAAAATAGAAAGTATAGGAAAAAGACTGGGTACTTAAGGATAAAGGAATTTTTATGATACTTTTTGATTTAAGTATATATTTACAATTTTGTGGTTGTAAACAATGAAAATTATTGTTCTTGGGATGTTAAGGTAAAATAAAACCAGGATGTTGAAAAGAAATAGAAAATAATCTTGATTACCCCTGGGCCCTTTAATCATTTATAGATTTATACTAACACTACCATCTCATTGAGTGATGAAGATGTAATGAAAATTTGTTGATCACATAAATATGGGAAGGATTGTGATAGGCACTGTATATATTAGTCATAGAGAACCTCTGAGAGCTTTCAATGATGCAACAGGATGCTGTTGACAAAGCTACACACGTCATAGCTTTGTCACCACTGGTAAATACTGTATTTCATTCAACTTGCTTGACTGAAAGCAGTAAAGCAATTCAATGATAACACTGTATTTTAGAATGACTATTTTCAATAATCTCAAGGCTATTTTTAAATGGCCTGAAAAAGACTGACCTACTTTCCTTACCTGCTCATCTACACAAAATGGTATCATTATTATTATTACTGTTGCTATCACTGTTATCATCATCATTATCATCACCACCATCACTACCACTATCATCCAACGGAAAAAACAATAAAAGGTGTGACTGGGTTTTTCATAAGGGGAGCCAGAGAGGGGCGGAGAAGCAACTCCTCTGCAGCTATAAAGAGGGCACTTAAGGGTGGGCCCAGGTTAGTACCACGGAGAGCTCAGCCAGGGTAGATTTCTGTCCCTCTTATTAAAAAGTAGCATTTTCCTTTGCTCTTCCTTTGTGTTAAATATATTGTTATTGAATTTTTAAAAATTTAACCTGAAAATTGGTCAGTGTCCACCTTTCTGTGTTTATCAGATTTGCTCTAGATCTTGGAGAATGGTTTATTATTATTACTAATAATTATTATTATTACTATTATTATTATTGTTATTATTATTATTACTTCACTTTACTTTGTAGTCCCTGTAGAGAAGAAAACCTGCCCCATAATCAGCTTTACTCTAGGGCCTTAAAGTTGTTTGTTCAGTCAAGCTGATTTCTTCTTTTCATCTCTATTTGTATTTAAAATGGTTTGCCTTCTTGGTGATTTTGTAAGTTGTGTGTACTGATTGCTTTATGTTAAAAATCCTTTTAGATTAAAATATATTTATCAAGGAAGGAGAAAGACAAGAGATATTATTGAACTGCTTTAATCAAACATCTTTGTTGAAATGTTGTGTGGTCTGGATTAGGGCAGTTTTAAAACATAGCCTTTCAGTTGAAATTCTTTTCCAAAGCAAGACTACTGGTTGTACAAATGGAGAAGTTTTACTCTCACTTTGAAATATAAAATTTAAATAGTGATGGTAGAATTGAAATATTGAGATTCAGAGACCTAACTACTTTTTCCTTTTCTTCTAAGTGATACTGAGGGTATCAGTTAAACTCTGATCCTTAGTTATCTTTTTATAAAACGGGAAGATTGACTTAAATAACTTTTTATAGTATCTAGAATTTCTAAAATTATAAGGCATTGTGGATTGCATTATAATAAGGTCTTTTGAGACATAAATTAAAATTGTTCTGAAATTATAATTTCAGTTTTAGAAGTATTGATATAGGCCTATTTTCTAATAGTTACATTTAAAAAGCTTTAAAAATTGAAAGTAATTTTGAAAGTAAAATGTAAAGTTTACATTTTAGTAAACTGCATAAATTAAAGTATTATTTCTTAAATATGTAATCAATATAAAACCTTTAATATTATATTTTAATTGTCTTATAACTCATTAATTGATGCATATTTAATATTTACAACAAACCTCATTTTGGATTAGCTATTCTTCAAGTATGTTATGGCTTTACTTGGCTTGTGGCCACCACAGCAGACAGTTCAAGTCCAGATAAAATACCTTATTCTAATCATAACTTCAGAAACTAGGGATTAAAATATATGAAAAAAAAAAAAACCCTGAATGCCTTTGTAGTCGACTGAATTTCAATTAACCTTTTGAAAAGATTGTGTTTGCCCAGGTTTTGACAATGTGGCCACTTTTACACAGCACAAACCCCAGAGATGTCAATCATCTTTTAGAGAATGTAAGTTGTGCAGTGAATCCCAATTATCCAGCATCCGTGACAGGTGCTGTGATGGCTTTTCCTGGGATTTCAAAAATGGACTCAACTTGAAAGTGACACCTTTCACTGTGTTTGTTGAGAAACTGATGCCTTATCAGAAAACCTAGTTTTCTACTGCTTCTACAATACTGAATACTGCAAACAGATTTATCACAGCTTCGTATATACTACAGAGTGTGGTCATGCAAATCCCAGAACACGGAAAATTAGTTTAGAATTTCACAACATTGAAATGAGTAATTGATTAGGAGTATTACATAGAAATTAGTTCTCTGTACAAAATGTTTCATCAAAACTTCACCTTTGTCTTTTTCATTTTGATCCCATGTTTATTTTTAAAAATAGGCATATGAGACATTCTTAAAGTTCTCTATAAGGCAAGGTTGGGATTTTAAATTGAGTCAGACTGAATGTGTGGTTAAAAAGACAAAAAAAAAAAAAAAAAAAAAAAAGCCTCCTTCTACAAGGTCCTTGTCAACTGAACAAGAATTTTTTTCTCTGAAATGTCTTCTAAGGACAGTCTATGCCACAAGTAGATATGCCTTCTTCACAAATTTTCGAAGTGTACCTGTGTCATAACTTAGACTCATTCTACATTCTCTTGTCTTCTATACAGCTTTAAAGCAATAAATCTTGGAAATTAATTGCTCTTCTTTTCATAGGTATGTGCAGAGCTTCAAGTGAATGGCAAATGTAGTGCAACTTGGTGGGGAACACCAGGATTCACATCCAGGTTTTTCTTAGAACTCAACCTAGCATTAATTTTGACAACAATTTTTTAAAATATTTGATATTTACAGAAGTTGAGAGTTAAAAATACTGAATCACAAAGGGAGATTCAAATGCAAAAAATTGTTCTAGTGTTTACATGGACCTTTCAAATTCTTCTAGTCCAGCAGTTTTTAATTCTTGTGTTTTGCACAGCAATACTGGAATTATTCACTGTGCTAACCATAGATGTTGATTTTCAACCCACCTCACTCTCAAATGTGAATATGTAAATATGTTAGGGTAACTGTTGGGGTCTTAAATTTTGTGAACCATTTGAAGGATTTTTTTCTACATAGTCAGGTTGAGTTAAACTCCTATCTTTTATTTTGTGGTTAACAATCAAAGGTGAGAGAATTTAATGTATCTCTATTGAAAGATCATTAGATGTCAGGCCTAGGATCAGAGTCCACTTGAGAATTCCCCTTAAAGACCCTTACTCCCATGCTAATATTTTAAGCCATATACTGAAGCAATTAAAGGAACAGGGAAAGGAATATATTTTAGGCACATTTTCAAAAATGAGTGTGTTTGTGTTTATGTTGGTTTCTAATGATCTAACCTAGGGTTTTCCACAAGCTAGGGAAGTGCTATACTAGTAAAGTATGTACCTATGCTCAAAAAGGCTTTTAAAAATTAATTTGTTAGACAACAGATTTTCTTTCTGTACCTGTTCTATTTAGTCAACTTTTGTTATCTTACTATCTTAGCAAAAACATCAAGTTCTAAGCACATCTCTGTTTCAAGGTATAGGAGGATTATGATAATGGAAAAAGATGCCCATATTTTTTTCCTATGACATCTGGAATCATTTAGGTAGGTTTATGCAACTTTTATGCAAATCTAACACATTTTATGCTCCCAAACTTATGGAGATCATAACTATTTTTATTCTCCAAAAGTTGGCCTTCAGCAAAATCTTACTAAGGACTGATGATCTATGCTTCCTCCTTCTGCCTGGATTTTTGTGACATTTATCATCATCCTACTTGGATACTCAAAGACTTGCAGTACATGCATATAAGGCTGAAACAAAACCCTGGGTTTCCTCTAACCCTCGTTGAACTACCTCCTGCAAATATATGGGGATCATTCTTTGCAGTTTCTACTTTAATTCCACAATATAACTCATCTTGATTCACTTATGCCACAAAGTAATAGTCATTCAGATTACAATTTTACTGAGCAAAGAGACACATCCTAACACATATGGAAAGTATTACTAAATTTTATTACTTTCAAAAGTGACTGTTTGCCAATAGCTAGATTTAGAGAGAAATCATTTCTGACAATGCAGCTCTAGAGAAAATTTTAAAGGGTGATGATTTCATTAATTTTCAGAGCATTATAGACAGCCGGCAAAGCCTTTCTGTACCACTGTAGTTTACTGCCTTTGAAATTACTTTCTTTTCTTATATTAACCTTTCTAAACTAAAGTGACACAATACCAATAATAGTGTGGTAAAACTAGTACCTTTGTGCAATCTTAAAGTATCTTAACTAACTTAAATCATAGTTCCTTGAGTTTATGACTACTGCAATATACTTCAAACAAAGAGAAGGACTATCTATCATCTATCTATCATCTCTACAGATATATATTAGAGATACATTTAACCACAAAAAGAAAGGTATTCCCCATTTAAATTAGCACCTATTGGTCCCACTTGTAGTGGTGGAAAGGACATCAATTATGTAGGCAGAATGTCCAGGATTGGGTGACAGCCCTGTCATTCACTGTATGAGCTTGCGCTAGTGGGTCAAATGTTTTTGATCTCAGTTTTGTCATTTGTAAAACAATGTCAACAATGTTAATATTTCCTTTCTCACAGGTTTATAAAGTGAGCTAGAAAAGAAGGGTCTTATTCTCCAGATCTCTGACAATTCTACCTCATAGAAAGGAAAGAAGTCTAAGTGATTAGGCTTTTCAGTAACTATGTCACCCACAGTGTCTTTAAGTGGCTTCCTGTATCAAAATAAGAATGCCTAACAAGAAGGAGGGAAAGCACAGAATATTAGGGGACAAAACAAGAAAAAGAGCATGTCACAGCACTTCAGGGAGGGTGCTCCTGAGTAAAAGCTTCAGAGACGATTTTTTTTTTTTTTATAAGGACAAAGAATGAGTGGGTGAATGCTTGGAAACATGCATAGAGTGATGGAGACATGGGTGAACTAGATAAGCCTCTGACCTCCCTTTAAAGAAATCTGTCAGATAGAGCAGATTTGGTTGGTTGCTCCATACATCCAACAGAACTCAGGGCATCTCCGAATTCTTTAGGCTTAGTATGTAAGCTTTTGGTCAGGTTAGAACTTCTGAACAAGTACCAATATTTCTTTTGTTGCATTATAGGCAACGGTGGGTGAGCCTGCTTCTTCTGAAGGACTCCGGTCCCCCCACAAGAAGTCTTGTCTTTAAGTCAGGTTGTAATTTTGGCCCTGGTGATGATTTTTTTGGACTCCAATTCTGCTTGTGGATTAAGAAAAAAAAAACACATTTCTTCCTTTGTACAGATGGAAACACTTCTCTAAAAATCATTCTAGATGTCTAAAGAGGGTGGAGGTATCTATTCTGCTTTTTAGCTCATGCTTGCTGGCATTTAAAGCCTCCACAAGGTGTTGCAAGTTGTTCTATACTTGGCATACTGAAAGTTAATCCTTACTTTATCCTAATATGTTCTATCTTATAAAGTCAGGAATCAGATATGAAAGCCTTGTGTTAGGTTTCGGAAGATGAAAGCGCAGTCCAAACTTTTCACGATGTTAAGGTATTATCGTAGGAGCAAACAGGCTCACAAAACACCTATTTTTATCTGTAATGTTTATGAGAAAGAACACGAGGTTATGTTTCTAAAAATATACTGTGGCTATCTCTAGTATTATATTTTTGGTGAAAAAATGAAATTATCTATAAAAAACGTATCTTTCCTCTCCCCAAGTCCCTAACTTCTACTTTTCCAGTGATGTGAAAAAAATGAATCTTTTTCACATTTATGAATGAGAAAAGAATGAATTTCTCATTCATTTTAAAAACATTTATTCACCATTTTTCTTTATATGTGTTATGGTTTATGTCTAGTTGTCCCCCCAAAGCCTCATGGAGTCACTGGGCGGGGACTTCTAGAGTTTGAGACTTGATCCATGATCCCTGGGATTATGGGTTTTAGTACTGATGGGATTATGGGTGGAAGTACTTCTGGGATTATGGGTGTAACCTAGGGCAGGAGCTAAGGCGGAGAGCCTGAATGTAATATAAGGAGAGACAGAGAGACAGACTGGAGCTCGAGCTGCTGCTGTTGCTCCCTGCTGCCCTGTTCGGTTGGCTACTTCTGCCACCATTTTGTTGCTGTTCTACCGCCATGAACTGGATGCTCTCTGCTCTGTTCCACTTAGCCTTGGGCCAGCCGAATATGGACTGAAACCTCCACAAACTGTGAGCCAAATAAACCTTTCCTTCCTTCATCTTGAGTGTCGGGTATTTGTCTCAGCAACGAGTAAAAAGTAACTAATACAATATGCCACTCATTTATCAAGCAATGTTTATTAGGTACCAGGTATTTGTATATGTATGAATTGTAGACATACTGAGCAGAGTAAAACAAGATTTCTGGCTTAAAGATGGTGATCAAGAGTTTAAAGGAAGAGCAGGGTAAAGTTTTTAAGAATGGTGATGTGAAGAAGAGCTTACAAGAGAGTGCAAGAAGGAAAGGGAAATCTGAAGATTGAGTATAAGATGATGTAAATTATGCATAACGTAGTATGAATTATAAACCTGGAACACTGGGAGAAGCATATGGATCTATTATCTTCCACACAAGAGACTGAGACTGAAGGACAAAGACCAGACCAAGGTTCCCTTGGGATTCTGTCTCCTTCATTCTTTCCAGCAGCTTGACATAATATGAGGATCTTCCAGCTGGATAGTGGAATGCATCACATTGGAGAACTTGTTTTATTATGTTGTGTTGTGCAGACGTGCATAGGAACTTGTTTTATTTCCTATAATAGATGACAATCTCATAGACAAATATGTTATCTTCTCAACTACCCATGAGATGAGGCTAGTTGTTACAGCATAGAGATTTTTAGGAACTTTATCTGACAACACTTTGTAGAAGACATCATTAATTTTATAGACCAATCACCCACTAATTAATATTTCAAGAGTGTAAGTGCTTCAAATGGTGCCCTCCACGTTTTTAGGAACTAACACAGACTGGGGAGTTTTGTAATTTAAATCTCAAGAAATTCCAGAGCAAACATTCAAAAAAAAAAAAAAAAAAAAAAAAAAAAAAAAAAAAAAAAAAAAAAAAAAAAAAAAAAGATCTAATTCTATGTCTAAATTCAAAAAGAAACATTAGTTTATTTTCACCAAATATTAGATTTTATGTTTCCCATCAAAGAGTGACGTGATGTAAATTAGCATGAAACCTAGAATTTAAAGAAAGACAAAATGAATTCACATTTTAGCTTAATCCATAAAATACCTGGTTAAGCATCAAATTCAGCAAATCTTACTTATAAAATCCTCACTTCTTTCTTTAGTGAAACTATTGACCTCAAAGTACTCAGCAAATGATTAGGCCAAAGAGAATTTTCATCTTTTGATTCACGGTGTAATTATCCCCTCCATTTTCAGTATGGACACAGGGGTCACTGCCACAGTTTCAAACCAATTTTTTAAGGGTCAGAAAGGAAATAAGAGATAACCAAGAAAATAACATTTTTTAAAAATGCAGTATTTCTCTTTTTATGAGCTCTGGGTATAAATAAGGGTGCGGTTCTAAAGTGAGGTCATTTTTTCCACTGCCTACAATGATGCTGAGGAATCGATGCTGTTGCAGAGACTTTCACATAACCGCTCACCTCTGAAACAATAGGCTGCACTGTATTCCAGTATTGTTCTGGAAAATGTGCAAAGGGGAAGAATAATTTTGTCCTTTAAAATTGTAATATCTCCTCTTCTGTGTCATTTGGAGGAGACTTTTTTTTCTTTTCCTGTTTTAAAGCAAAATAAGTGTTATGCACTACTAGGTAGTAAGTGAATTCTTTTTGCCAGCAGGAAGAAAAGCAATTTTGGAATGCCAAAAATAGCTCCTTTGTGTGAAAATATCACATACCCAAAGACATTTTAAGGAAAGAAAGGAGAAGCTCATGTTCTGAATTAATATTTTTAAAATGTACAGGCAGAGAGATGCTAGCAATAAGATCAAAAGAAATTGACATAAATAGAATGAGAAGAAACGTACAATGTTATCTGCACTCATAGGAGTCCCAAAGTCTCTGTGTCTGTCCTATTTGCAGCCCTCCATGATTTTTGTATGACCTGAGAATAATAATTTGTTATTTAAGTCTTGTTTAGAGAAGACAGGGATTTCTAACAATTGATTTTTAAAAATTAATTAATTAATTCTGTAGGCGTCTCACTACGTAGTGTAGACTTGTAGAGATTCTCCTGTCTCAGCCTCCCTAGCACTGGGATTACAGGCATGTACCATCACTCTCAGTTTCAGTGGCTGGCACGGTGCATCTGGGTGGGACCAAGGATCAAACCTAGGTCCTTGTGATTGTCAGGCGGGCACTTAGGTGACGAACTATGTCCCCGGTCTCAGGAGACAAGTATTTCTAAGCATTCTACCTGGTTCAAGATATTTCTTTCCTTCTTTTATCTTTTTTTCCTATGTAGCATTACCAGCTAAGCAAAGAAAGCAAGAACTTAGATATAAAATATATCCTCAGCGCTGGGAACAGAAATTGAATCACACATACACCTTTGGGATGGAGCAACTCCAAGGAGAGTCTCTGTCCATTATTTCCATGTAGCAGATCCTCATCCACCACATGGCCCATCCCTTCCCTCAGTGTCTCTTTCTGCTTCCTTTGGAAATAACATACAATTAACTCTTAAAGGATCAGCCGTTCTTGTCACATGCAATCTTGGTGACCCTGTTGGGAGAGCTACTTTGTCTTTCACATCACAGGGACTGCCTTGTAAAGGGTGAGGTCCTTCAGCCAAACTGGAGCAATGGCTGGAGCAAAGCAAAATTTGGAGAACAAAGAATGATCAAGCTGTTACTCACAGAGCAATATAGCAGAACTTTTTATGAATTACAGAGGTGGGCTAAAATCTAGCAATTTCCAGGGGGTGGGATTATAAAAGACTTTTTTATTGTCCTTGTGATGCGCCCAGATGACCATATGGTCATGGTCAACCCATTCTAGAGGCCATTGAATTTTCATATATGTGGCTTCATTATTTTGCATAAAATATTTAGACTTGTACTTGGTGGGTTAACAAGGTGTTTACTCCAGCTGGAAGCTTCTGGGTCACTGTTATACCTAGTGTTGTCATCATGCATAAATACCCTAGCCCTGTGATAGGGCTGGTGGACTTCTAGTGCCCTAGTGGCTTAGAATGCATAAGGGTGGGAGAAAAGAAAAAATACACACCAGTTCTAACAGATAATAGGCCAAGCTAACCCTCTACTGTAGTATTGGACAAAACACTTTTAAGTTGACAAGACATTTTTGAGTTAACAAAAGATGTGTGTGCTAGATAGAATCTGGATCAAAGATTAAAACAATAAATGGAACAGACACAATATGTGGGCAGAGATGCCAGCCTTCCATGCCATGTTAGACATGCACAAGCCCAAATGAGCCATTCTTAGCAAAAGTAGACTTCAGGTCACTTGACACAACCCAGGCAACCACTATCATGACCTGCCCATCAGTGATGGTGTCTGTAGAAAATCCAATTAAAAAACAAAACAAAACAAAAACCTCACACTGTACCATTCACCAGTTTGACATTTGAAACTAGTAATTTTAAGTTGCCTAAGAGCAACTAAAGCAAGATAATTTTTAAAGTATTTTTCTTTGAGAAAAATTTCTCATTTCATGAAAAAAAATTGCTTGTTTGGTTTTATCTAAGTCTCATGACTGGTCTCTTGAAATATGCCCCGCTACTAGTGGTTACAGAGGTGGGCTTCCATGTAAGTAAGAGCTCTCTACTTGCCTCCACTGACACATTCTTTTCTCTTATGGACCGAGTACATTGTCCTCATTCTTCCCTCCTGAAGCTTGGTATCTTGCTCCACTGGCTATTTCATATTCTTCAGTTAATGTTGATTTTTAGGTTGGCCACAGTGTTTATCAACAATGACAACAACAACAACAACAACAACAACAACAACAACAACAAAAAACTAGCTTCTATAAGCAGACCTATTTCCCAATGTGATTTGCATCTCTTAGACTCTTGGGTATTGGGGGAGACAGTGTTCCCACTTGGAGAAATTCTAGTGCTGAATATGCGATGGCTACTTTCTGCCCTTTGCATTTGTCTCTGTGTTAGTTATTCCTCCACTTATTTCATTATATACTCTTTCATCCTTTCATTTGTTGACTATGCCACTTTGAGGCGCTAAGGACATTTTTCAGATAGCTGAGTGGCAGACACCCTCATCTCCTTTAAGTCAGTGTAAAAGACTTTCTCAGCAAGCCCTGGGCCCTTGTCTCCCGGTCTACATCTCAATCCCTTCTTCCTTATTTTCTGTAAAATTAAAAAAAATTAGTATATGTTTTGCAGCCATGATGGCATTCCTAATGGGGAACTCAAACAAGCACATAATGCATCTTAATTCTTTTTAATGTCCTTCCACCCCCACCGAATCTCTTGCTCCCCTTCCTTATGCAAAGGATGTTTCTCTGTTTCCTATTATTAATATTTTACTTTGATCTTTAATTTATTTATATTTTAGGTTTTTTATTAAGAGATATGATGTGATATTTAAGCTCATTGTCTGTTTTATTCCATTTAACATTATGGTCTCTAGGTGAATTCATTTTCTTACAAATGTTTTTAACTTCTGCATAGACAATATTATTTTATTTGTTGTGTATTTGGTCATTCTCAGTCTTTCTAAAATAAGAAAACAACTCTATGTAGATAGGAATTTTTATATGATCTGTTCAATTTTGTGTCCTATCCCCTAGAATAAAGCTTGATATTTGCTAAACAAATGAAGTAGATGAAATGGATAATTAAAGGGGTTAATTGTGACACCTCTTAATCTTTTTTTTTTTTTTTTGTCTTTTTGAGACAGGGTCTTGCTATGCAGTTGAGGCTGGCCTTGAGCTCACTTTTGTTGCCCAGGCTGGTCTCGAACTCGCACCAATCCTTCTGCCTCAGCCTCCCGAGTGCTGGGATTACAGGCGTGAGCCACCACACCCGGCTTTAATCTTTTTTAAAAAATGTGTTTGGTACAGAGTCTCACTATGGAGCTTGGACTCATAGGGATCCTTCTGCTTCAGCTTCCTAAGCTCTGGGGTTAAAGGCATTTGCCACCATGCCTGGTTTTGCTGGCTGGTGCAGTGTTCCCGAGGGCGGGGCGAGCACAGTATGTGGTGCTGGGGATCAAACTTTAGTCCTTCTGCTTGCCAGTCATGTGCTTAGCCTGCTAAGCTATCTTGCAGGCCCTGTATTACCTTTTAATATATGATCTTGGCTAAACTGAACTACACCACTCGAAGTTCTCTTTGCTATGTTTTCAATAATAAGACATATCACCATGTGGGAGATATGAAGGGTGGAAGTGAGATAATAGGTATTTTACAGCCAGTATCTGTGATAATCTGCTGGTTCATCTTGCTGGCTCAAAACAGCAGGTATGCTTGAGACTCCCCACCTTCCTATGTTCTTCTGTCAGTCTTATCTTCTCTCATACCAGATATGCACTTAGCACTATGGACAAAGACACTGGCCAAATCAGGGCACACACTACCAAGGTCAGAAGTAATAAATGCACACTCACTTTGCTATCTGTTCTTGTGGGTTCCCGTCATGTTAGTAAATACCAGCTTGCCTTTGAATACATTTAATTTACGGCAGTCTTCCCTTTCCATGCACCTCAGACTTCAGCCTTCAGACCGAACTGAAGACAGTAGCCCTATAAAGACTACTTATCCATCTCCCACAACCGGATAATGTCCATTCATATGTTCTTTGTTTAAAACCCAAGAAAACAGATCAAAATAGTATACCCAAGCTTTTTTTCTGGGAGTTCCTTCATTGGTGTCTTTAGTTTTGCTGTCAGGGCTGTGCTGACAATCTGAGTTGATTTTAAATGTTTGCCTCTTGATGTGGGTTATATGTAGAAGTCCTCTACATGCTTCATAGAGAAATTCCCAAAGAAGTACTTCCAGAATTGTTCCAGAGTGCAGCAAAAATGTTGGAATACATGTGCTCAGTGTCAGGGTATTTAAGGGGAATTAATACCAATATGTCTTTTAAAGATTTTTTTTTTAAATTTAAACATTCACCATAAATTTCAAGCACCACCTTATAATAAAAAAGGATCTGAGAAAAGATTAAATCAAAGACAATGCCAGGAAAACATTATGTGCAGGAGGAAAAAGCCCAGGAAGTAGTAAAATTTTTACAATGAGATTTCAAAAAGATCCAAGGTGGTGGCTCAGTGTTCAACCAGATGAAAGTTCCTTTAAAGAAACTGAGAGGATTACCCACAGACTCTTGCAAATAGCAAGGACTTCTGGGAAGCAAAAGCATAATGTCTTCAGTCAGTTGAGCAGAAGTCTAGGTTTGAAGGGCTTTATCTGATAGAACTTTGTGATTGTGGCTTTTTGTCTAATAGATTTAGTCCTAAGACTCTTCACAGAGGATCCACAGAGCTCTCAAAAGAGATATACACAGACACATTATCACATGGCCTAAGAGAGACAGAAACAGTACAGAACAAAGATGAGGTTTTGAATTCCAAGAATTTTAACACTTGGCTACGTTTTGCAAAAATAGAAAAAAGCCTTAAGAGTAGAGCCAAGTGTCCAGAAGGCAGAGTGGGGAAACATGAAAAATTATTCAACATATGAGCTCTAATCAAGTATTATCCAACATTGCAATGCCTGACTAGACTTGGGAATTGCCACCAATCAGTGATCTGGTTGTCCTCCATTCCCACTCCACTTTGAACAAGACTGTGTGCCATGGTTATCTTACTTGTGTGCCATCGTTTTATACTGGCAGAGCAGCACACAACCTGCCTTTGTTGATTCATAGGCCTACAAATTGCAAGAAGCAGTACTTGAAGAGTTCTGCTTATGGAACGGTACATGGACCTGATTGAGATGAGGAGATTCTGAACTTTAAGCTCACATCACAATGAGATAAGAATCATGAGGACTTTAGGGAGAGTGCATAGATTTTTCCATTTGAGAAGGACTTGAGTGTTTGGTTATCTGGGGCACAGCCTGCTGGGGAGCGCCTGCCATGGTCCCCAGTGATCCTTGTCTCTTAAAATTTATACCTGTTACTTTTTCCTGTTGAATGTGGGTGAAATTTCTGTCTCACATCGAACAAATACAACCTTTCCTGTGCCTTCATGTATGCAACTGGAGGTTTGAACCCACAGTCCCCTTTGTCAAATCTGAGTCCATGACATTTTTTGCTGAGGTGAATGCCCAAACTGAAATGCAGCCTGACACTAGGTTATTACCTCTACACCTAAGCCAACTTAGTTGATCCTGAGTGTCGTTCCAAATGTAAGAGATATTCGAATTGGACAGTTGTATTGATTATCAGGCTCAGGAGTACATGACTGTAAGGGATAAATCAGAGAATTTACAGGCTTTTGACTGAGAGGAACAAAACTCCCTAATGATACTTATAACCCATACTGTTGCTCTTTTTTTGCAAAGAGAAAGAGGCAGGCATGTGTGGTTAAAAGTTATGTGCTATATAGCATTTACTAGATATCTTACAAATCTAAATTCAGTCTGACAAATGACACTGATGAATTTATTTAAAAAATTATTTCAAGTTTATTTGAAATTCCCTGACATTATGAAGTGTCTTTGTTCTATTTATTCAATCCCTCTTTGCTCAGAACTTGATATTGCTATAATTTTTAAAACTAGGGTTTTTCTTTTTTTATTAAATAAGTATTTGCTTTTTCTTCTCAGTGATTTTCCAAGACTTAATTTCTTTGAAGTTCAATCTTTGAGCCATCACTTTTAACTTTAGCATTTTTTAAAAAAACAAATCGTTGGGAAATATGTGGCACAAATTTTTGAGTCATCTTTCTTGTACACAGACTATACATTCAGCCACGGTCTGATGGACAGACCAAAGTTTATCTTACCCACCAGAGTTTTTAGGTCATTTCCAGTGTTCTTGTTTTCTCCTTTGAAATATTCACATGAGAAGAAAATTAGCTGGAAAACACGAGCAAAGCTTTTTCCTTCCTCTTTCAGCTACTCAACTGCCAACTGCCAATTCTTTCTGCATTCTTTATCTGATGTTCACAAGTCACAGGGAAATTGTGGCTGTTTTTGGACTTGGCAATAGTTAAATGGAATTATAGAGAGTGACTCAAACCAACGTGCATTTTGCAGAGTCTTTTGATTATGCACAGCTTTTTTTTTTTTTTTTTTTTTTCTGAGACATGAAACCTCTTGAAGGATTAGCTTGCTAGAGAGAATTACCATTTTGGAAGATCTGTGCCACATTTGAATGATAAAATTGTTCAGAAAAAAAATGCCTCTCTGTCAATATTCTCTAAATGGTCACAAACATCTGAGTGCTTGTGGGCCAGAATCATGACACAGTTTGCATAAATTAAACACACACACAGACACAGACACAGACACACACACAGACACGCACACACACACACGCACACACACACACACACACACACACACACATCTCAAGCGCTCTCAACTATACTCTGGTCTTTTGTGGAAAATGACACCGAGGTGAATGTGCTGTGTCCTCCCAAAAGCCTCTGGTACACACCATGAACTCACTGCTGCAGAAACTTTAGCCCTGGACATGTTGCTGTCATATTAAAGTGGCAGCTGAACTAATCGGGCCACCATCCAACTAGGTTATATGTATCTATTCCTCAATAGAGTACTGTGAAATATAGTTTATTTTTATGTTACACCATAAGTAACTCAACCAGTATAGTATTAACTACTTACTCTATTATAACTCTTCAGAAAGATATGAGTACTCTTCTTCCCCCAAGGTGACATTTTGCACATTTTTATGATGATAGTCATATCAGCAAATTCATAATTTACCTGATCTCATGGTTGGAATTTTTGCTTGTTTTATATATCTATCTTACTGAAAGTTTATCTACTAGTGTTGTTATGTAATTTCGATACAATTTTGTGAAATGGTTTAATGTTTCCATAGAAATAGCACAGTCAAATAATTTCACATAGTTGATTATGATAGAACCTGTTACTGGGAAAAAAATACGTTTCAGATGCTACTTTCCTTATGATGTTGGAATTCATGTCAAACAAAAATCTGACTCCAGAAACTCGCCTGGCCTAGTGGCCCATCTCTGCAACCACGTGGTGCGGAAGACTGACATCTCCCGGCAGCAGCAGAGGAAAGGGTCCTGGTGTTAGCCCTGATCTAACATCTTTTTAGGTCATGCTTCCAGCTTGTTCATCCCACTACGAATTGGAGTGAAGTTTGGAGGTGTCAGCTGCAAAGATGAAATGCTGCATCACAGGCGGACTTCAGAGAACTCGCTGACGTAGCCATGAGCGCAAGCCCGCAGGGCTGGGATGAGAGCAGCCAAGGCAGAGGTAGGGAAGGGGGCTAAGAGAGCGCGGATATTCCTGGAAATAATTTGCTCTCATGTCACTTCATAAAAGCCACCTCTTTAAATCAGGCAGGCATCAAGAATAGTGTGTCACACCACAGCCTGCCTTTCGTCCTGGAGATGGCCCATTACCACTCACGGAAGCAGTCTGTCACTACAGAGCTTTAGGACCATTCATTTTGCATGACCTTGGCAACATGACTAGGGTTTCCTGAAACCTTAGGGTTTCCAGTACACAAATCTCTGTCTGGAGTCCTTGCACTGGTAGCCTAAATTCCACTCTTCCAAAAAGTCTCACAGTGTGTGTATGTGTGTGCGTGTGTGTCTCCGCAAACAAAGAAACAAAGGAAAAACAAAACCTGGTTATTTGGCACCACTCCTTATTAACACAGTGAAGATCGGTTAAAATTTAACCTTGCAAATTCAGAAGCATCTAGAGTGTAATGCATAAGATGCAAGAAATAAAAAAAAATGATCTTCCAGTGCACAAGTTCATGTTTCGCATCATGAAAGGTAAACTTGAACAGAATAATTGCAGAAAGGCTGAGGCTTCTGAGTTGCTGGCTGCTTCAAATCACAGTTGTCCCTTTGATACCATGGTCCCCTATCTCCTTTCACAATCTAGCGCTTCTCCTGCACTTTGTAACATATCCCATCTGTTTTTGAGGGCTACTGTCATCAGGATGCCTGGAAGAGTGAAGAAAGGCCTGATTGATCACAAGGTCCTATCAAATGTCAAAGCTGGCCCTGGATGACCTCCCATCTATTCAGAGCTGCTTTGATTTAATCTCCAAACTGGCTGCTTCTCTGGGCTGTGAGTTCTATCTGCAACCCATGTGTCAGCATAGAGATATGACCTGCTTCACGCTCCATTCGTCTCATTTGAAGGACGGAAATTAAACTCGAGGGTCAAAGAGGGGAACTGCTCAAAATACACACGCATTAGCCGGGGCCCTTTGTGTGGGTGCACGATAGGAATTTGAACAACCATTAAAAAATATATTAAAATGAAATTGATCTTTACTCCACTGAAATGCGTTAGAACTTTTCGTCCCTTCACCGCCTCTTCATTCACGCTTCTTTCTTCTCCCCTCTGTTTGCAGTAATCGTATGTACCTGATCTCGTTAAGGCTCAGAACGAAAGAGGAGAAAAATGTACAATTTTTCAGTTTCTGTAAAAATAGTGCCCTTTAGAAAATTCTTGTATTGTCTGTAATTTGCACAGGTAAATTAAAAGGAAGAAAGACAAGAAAAGCTGATAAGCATGGTAATAGAAATGTAGTCCGCTTAAATGGATCGATATTCATCTATGATTCACCTTTAAACTTTTTTTTTTTTTTAATTCACTTAAAACTCAACTTGGGAATAGTCTTTTGATGAGTAGGACAGCGTGGTACGCTGTAAATCTGTATTTTTTACTTTTATTTAATATTGCTTAATGTTCAAAATTTTCCACTGTGCTGAGTACAGCACCCAGGATCTCACTTGTACGTAGTGTCTGCTGCTGAGATATACCTCTGCGCCCAAGGGTTTGCTTTTCATTTATAAATTCCCTTTGTTCTTTTCATGGGTCCCCTTATACTATTGATCATGGCTAGTCACTAAGTGGTAGCTTGATTCCTGTGTCATTCACTTCAGGGCTTCCAAAATTATGACACTAAGATGATACTATTTTGATTGTGATACTAAGATTATCTACATTTATTTTTGTATTTAATCATTAGCTTATGCATTCAGGTAACCATTTGAAATCTGGTATTGATGACATCCATGTGGGGAAAATGTGCTTATATAATTAAAAAGTATATTGTGCATGTTATTTTATAGTAATATACATTCAGTTTATAAAACAGCATAGACAAGGGAAAAAGGGAACAAGAATACTAATATAATAGACATGAAAAGTACAATAATCAGATGTATTCATAATACCTGTTTATTTTTTCATTCATTTGTATGTGCAGGCATTTTATTTTCCCTATAAACCAAGATGGTCTTGCTTAGAAAACTACATTTATTATAGTTGTTGTAATCCTCTTTCTTATTTAGTTGTTATAATCCTCTTTCTTATTTAAAGAGCATCACCTCATATGAGATAATTTTATTAATACTTATTAATGGTCCTGCAGGTTTTAAACATCCTTCACTATTATAAATCTCATTATTTCTATGATTTTCTATAAAATTCTCTAATTTTTAAAAAAGATGTGCTCAATATAATACTGTAGTCAAAACTATCATCTTTTATGGTCTTTCACTTGAGTATTCTCTTACGCTTAGTTATTCTTCCTCAATAATCACTTTCTTTCCCTGTAACATACATTGTTTATTCATTTTATACATAACATGGGCAGTAGCAGGAGTAACATACTGAATGTTAATGCTGTTTCTTCATAAGTCATCTCACAAGACTTATGTAAAAGCTGTGAAATCATGGTCATGTAGAAAGAAAGATGAGCACATCTGAGCCATTCAAAGAATGTTATTTAAGAACTTTGTTTTGCAAGCAAATAGAACATGCAATTTTCTCTCTCATACTGCTTCTCAGTAACACCTGCCTTCCTGTATACACTTATGTAAATATCTTATTACTCAAAGCAGAGGATGCTGAAAAAAATACGTTTTGTGAGTTAATTCATTTTTTACAGTGCCAGGTGGGAAGTGGGCTTATCATGTTATTACATTTTGAATAGAACTTTTTGCAATGACATAAACATTCTGTACGTGGGTTATTCAATATAGAAACCACTGGCTCCTTGTGGCTACTGAAGATGTATAAATGTGGTAAGTGTGAGGCAGCAGTTGAGTAACTAAGTTTATGTAATTTAAATGTTTAAAAAAATTAACCACACACACCTAGTGACTATCACATTAAGTAGCATACTGTATGGTTTTTCTATTATTGGAAGCATTTTAATAATTTGTGAAGTGTGCTTTCCCCAGTTACTTAAGCTCACTTCATTGAAGAACAAGTATTAAATGGTGTGACATTTATAGTCTTGGACTAAATCAAAAGAAAAGTAACAAAAACCCAGTGGTGAATAGAGGGTTTTCACACTTTCAGAAAAGAAGATTGATATTTTCAATAAGGAAATTGGTGATAAAATATTATCATAGGCTTATTTGTTTAAATAATGTGACAGAGGCAGACATCCTGGCTTCTAAGCTTTGGTCTTGACTCTAAATATGTATTGACCTATGGTAAGTTACTTCATTTTTCTGCTTCTATCCCTTCATATTTATAGTAAAGCATTTGGAAAGATGAATTTCTTTGTTCTTATTATAGATACATTGTAAAAGTTTTCTGTGCTATGTTCAGATCAAATGTGACTTTTTTCTTCTTGCTTTTATTACTTATAATCATCCAAGGACAGATGTCTTTCAGCTGTTCAATATTTCTTGAATATATGGGTACACTGCATTTAGTTATCTGACTGAATTAACAACTCCTTTCACCTTTTATTATTATAGTGTTTGACATTTTCACAACCAGTCTTGAGCAAGATTTTTGAATATGGATGCTTTTGTTGCAGGAGAAATCCTTTGGTACGCAGCTTCCTGGTCACTGGGCACAACTTACAGCTTTCTGCTCTTGAGATGCTGAATGAGTTCACATCCTTAGATACCTAGGGTACTCCGGCATTTGCTTGAATTTACTAAAGACAAGAATATAGAGGAGGTAGAAGGTAGTGAAGGCCTAAATTTCAGAGACATTCATCAGGTCTGATTTTCTACATCTCAGCAATACTAACTATTTTGATCACTCAGGTCCAGAATAATTAAATTCATCTTCTTTTGTATTCTGACACAAATATTTTACATATGAGCTATTTAAAGTTACTATTCCAGTGGTCAATATTTTTAATTTGATGAAATCTTTTAATCCAGCTTACCTGTTAGCTTACTAAAAATGACAGAGATACAGAGTCAATTTCTGATGCACAATTCCCTATATTTCACAAACTATATAAGGCATATCAAATGTATGGAAAAATACTGTCCAAACAGGAATACATTACACAAGCATTAGATGTTGTGATTTAAAGTGATATTTTAGTTAATTTAATAATTACTCATATTTTTTGGTATATATTTTCTTTTTGGAATAAACAGTAGCCTGCCATTTTCTCAGTGCACTCAATGTAGATGCCCTTGAGATCTTCTCTGAATTGCTAAGGCTTAACCCTACAAGAAGATCTAAAGGAAAACTCATTATACTCTTCACTCAGAAGAGATCACATAAAAATTAATGACAATTGCCATCCTCTGGGTTGTCTCATAATCCATGGAAGCAGAGGAAAACTGTCGCTGTCTTTTTCAAGGGCAATTCATAGCATTTTGCCTGGTCAATTCATGGAGGTTGAATTTCTTCTCCCTGTAGTAGAATGTGAGGATTGACAGTGGCTGTTTTTCAAAAAAAATTAGCAACATTTTATTTTAAATTAGTGCATCTACTTTGAGGAAAAGGAAGCAGCATAGAACATATGCTACATAAATATTCATGATTTAGTTTCACAAATTTAACAACTAAATTTATCTTATGGAAATAGTTTAATAGAAACAAAAGTTTTATGGAATGAGTATCTGTCTTTGTCACTTGTTCGTAGGACAAAACACTTGACAACCACAAGTTAAAAGAGGAAAGAACATAAGGAGGGCTCACTTTAGCTGACAGTTCAGAGTCAGAGGGCTCTGTGGCAGCAGGGGTTGGACAAAGGGTCTGAAGGAGGAAAGTTGATCAAACATGGAAGCCACACAGCAGAGGGAAGAAGGGAAGAGCTGGAAAAAGACACACCTCTGCAGGTCAGAGTCCGGATGAACAGCTTCAATTGGCCAGACCTTGGCTCTCCATGTAGAACTCTGAAGTAATCAATGAATTAATACACTCGTCAGCAAAGCATGATTCATTCACCTTTCAAAAGCTCAACCCCTGAACATATGAGATTTTAGAGGACATATAAAACATAATAATGTCTTGATGGATGATCTATTTATGATCAAAGAAACTTGGAGATAATTATGTGTGTAATATTAAAAAATGCTTAAAGATATTGTATTAAAGAACAACACGAAAGGTATTCAACAATGGTTGCTATATTGTACATTGTTGTCTACAATGTAGTTGCTCGGATGACAGATGCTAGCATATAAGATTGCTCAAAGTAAAATTTATTAGCATTAACTGCTACCTTCACAAAGCTGCTGGAAATTAGGATTCTTTCACTTTTAAAAAACATGTATTATTTCTAATGTCTTATCTATTGTTTTTATACTTTCTTTAAAATAAATTCAACAGTTGGTGTACAAGAAAACAAAAAAGGGTATTAAATGAGAGTAAGAGACTAGGTAAAGTGCAATAGAATTGCCAGGCTATAATTTTGTACTGTATTTGTATTGTCAAGTAAGCAAGAAAAGAAGAATGTAATATTTGTACTCAAATGTGTGAAAAATTCCTATGTATATGGACTGTGATATCCCTCAAGTAGGAAGAGTTTCTTCATGAGTGAAAGGTTTGTAGTGAGTAAAGAACGCAAGGTTGATGTTACAGCTGGATTTGAATCGCCATTCTACTCCTAGCTGTGGCAAATTATCAGTCTTTTCCATGACCAGTTCCTTTATAAGACAAATTTTTCTTGTGAGAGT
The DNA here is from genome assembly GCA_004027025.1 of Myocastor coypus. Lineage (NCBI taxonomy): Eukaryota > Metazoa > Chordata > Mammalia > Rodentia > Myocastoridae > Myocastor > Myocastor coypus. The sequence continues at coordinate 47,642 of PVJA010006019.1, forward strand.
TGAAAACCAAGTCACTTAGAAGAGTTTAGGAAAAAGTAGAAACTCAAGATCAATTCTTTTCCCATTACTAAGCACCCCCTAGAGTTGAGAAATTTTGCCCAATTTACTTGCTTTCCATAGGGATTTTAATATCTCGATTTTTGACTCACATAGGAATTTCTAGCACATGCTTACAAATTAAGGAGCAATGATAATTCTCCCGTAACTGTAAAAACAATTTTTATGTTTGAGTGGGCTTCAGAAAGTTATTAAATGTCACGTGTTGGAAGTCAGGTCAATTTCAATGTGAAGTTCAAAGTGTAAAGCTATGAATGGTGTATTAGCTGAGGTTGGTTATGAGCTACAGTATGGTAAGATTATGATGTGTTAACATTCTCGAATTCCTTACCATGGATCTGAGCATGGAACAGTTCTGATATATATGACAATTAATTTCAAGATGGCTAGAAACTTAGTGCATAGCACATTTTAATATATAGAAGATATTGTTTTTGTAAGTTAAAACAGAATTGTGATACTAGGCAAAGCGACTCTTGCCCCTTGGTAGTAGGAGCCAGTGAGAACAAGGAAAAGATCAAACAAAAGATTAAAATTCTATATCAAGTAAGGTTATATCTTGTATGCTTAATTACAAAAGGAAATTAAGAACAAGTGCATCTGTATTACTGCATGTATTAATGTAGAATTTAATTGGTTTGGAATAAATTAATGGCTGCTTGCAATATTTCTGGCTATTTGTTATAAGCTGTGTAATTTTAAATTGGTTTCTTGAAAATGCCGGATAAAACGTTTTAATTCACACATTGCTGTAGGAATTGACTTGGGGATAATAAAATATAATTAAATGTTCTACTTCAGATAGATCTAAGTTCTATTTTCTCTGTAATTTTTTAAACGTGAATATATTTTTCTATTCTAATGATCTATACTAAGAAAGATTTAAAAGAAAGTGTTTAGTCACAAAAAAAAAAATACTCAAAGAATGTGCTGTAGAAATTAGAGTGACATTAGACTTTTTAGGTCCTTCCTTTCCTGGAGTTTCTTTTGTTCCAACCAAGGCTTTGGCCTTTCATGAAAATAGTCACCCATAGTTTCTTCGCTTTTCCTTTTGATATCTTTCTTGGCAATTATTTTTGTTTGTTTGTAGCTTACTAGGTAATAATGAAACTTTTAAAATGTCTCCCCCCCCCTTTTTTTTTCCAAAACTGCCTACTTTAACACTGATGACAAAGCAGATTTTTCTCTGATAAAATGTTTTCCATTTTTATGTTTGTCCTAAATCTTATGAGTCCTCTTCATAAGTAGTTAATCTGCTCCTGTCCATTCTTTTCTCAACTCAAGAAGTTTGTTCTTAGGAAACCCTTTCCTAACTCTCTCTGTTTTTGTAAGATTTTATTAGGGTCTGAATATCTATTATGGAGTTAAGCACATGGTCCGCTGCAGGTTTTACATATAATTTTTATTCTCTGATCTTTAAATTCTTCAACAAGAACTGTATTATTGTTTGTAGCTTAACTACTTTCACAGAATGCAGTAGGTACACCTATGTGCTAATGTAATTAAGTGAAGTTATCAGTTCATATTAGTTTAAATGTGATGAAAGATAATAGCAATCGTTCTCATTAGTAGTAAATTTCAATAAGTGTAGATTTCTAAGAGTAAACGTCATCCTCTGTGAGAACAGACTTCATCTTGAGAACTTTGGGGTATTAATAAGGAGACAGAATCGGTCTTATCTTTGTTTCTAATTAGAGAAACCTTTGGCACATCTGAAGTAACATTATACAAGTGCCTTACTCTATGCTTCCAGTTTTTGCATTCGTGATAGTTTTGTTTCTGCCCTCACTTCCTAATAGTTTCACTCTTGGTTAATACATAGCTGGATATGTAAAGGTATTTTGGCAATTAAAACAGATGGAAATGTTGAATAATCTTTTACGCATTTTATTTGTTTCTTTTACTTCCATTTTCCCCGTGCGCCCTTCCTCCCTCCCTCCCTCTTTTCTCTTTCAGCACAGAGCATGTCTTCTTTTCTTCAAGGTTATTCTGTCCTTCTCGTTGTCATTTTCTTCAAGGACAGCAGGAAAAGTAATGTCAACATAATTTCATTTTTAATAAATTGAAGTTCAGAAATTCGGACTTGTTTTAATTCACTCGCTAAAACCCCGGAGTTTTTGTCACTAATCTTCATTTTCAAATTCAGTATTCCTTCAGCATATAAAATTGTGCACAGCATGTTACTCTCTTAGAATCTTTTCTCAGTGGTTACCTTAGACAACTAGTACACAAATTACACACTATTGAATTACCTTGTCATCCTATTGCATACAACATGTGATTGGTTTTTATTCCCCCAAATTCCTAAGTCTTATTATTTTTATAATATAGTTAGTTTCAGTACATTTGTTGATCAGATTTGACTCAGTCTCATAACACAGAGATCGGCAAAATGCTTGTGCAGCTGATACAACTAAATTTACTTCACGCATGTATAGAACATCTAACAGTATCAAGATACAGAAAATCTAAAATGTATCAGCCACAGCAAGGTAGCACCTAAGCCCAATGTTGCTGCTACTTTTCTTTTCCTTTTTTCACAGAGCAGGGAACTGAACTCAGGCTCTTGTGCTTGCCAGGAAAGTGCTTATTCTACTGAGCTATCTCTCCAACCCCAGTGCTACCTTTCTAGAATCAACTTGTTTTCTTTTTCTTTTTCATATATGTTATAGATTACAGGGTCTCACTACTAGATGAGACTTGTAATGATTCTCCTGTTTTCAGCCTCCCAAAAGAGCTAAGATTACAAATGTCTGTCACCACACCCAGCCTCAATTGTGGTCTCAGCATGCTGGCATGGCAGGCTGGGTCAACTTCTTTTCTTTTCTTTTCTTTTCTTTTCTTTCTTCTTCTTCTTCTTCTTCTTCTTCTTCTTCTTCTTCTTCTTCTTCTTCTTCTTCTTCTTCTTCTTCTTCTTCTTCTTCTTCTTCTTCTTCTTCTTTGTCTTTTTGAGACAGGGTCTCATTATGCAGTTCAGGCTAGCCTTGAGCTCACTTTTGTAGGTCTCAAACTCACACTGATCCTCCCACCTCAGCTTCCCAAATGCTGGGATTATAGGCATGCACCACCACACCCAACTACTTGTTTTCAAAAATGAATAATCACTTCTTCTTCTGTCCCAGTCAGGAAGTGGGAACAGATGTTCAAGTGTCCATGATGTGAATGTTAGATAAAAAGATGGAGCCTAGTGGAAGGCAATAGATCTTGAGGCAAGGTGGCAGCTTAGGGCCTGTACGTGGTCCTCAGCATCTTCTGCTTGTGTTCTCCCATTCTCTGCTTTTTGTCTATTGAGCAGCTTTGTTCTATCACAGCCCCACATCAGAATGCTCAGCTTCACCCACGCCCTCGGAAATGCAACCAGCCAACTGTAGACTGAACTCTCCAAAGCTGTGAACCATTTTTTTTTCTTTCCTGCCTATGGAAAATGGAAAGCTAAGGCCGACATTTCCCCCAGCCTCTTCCTCAACAGAAAGCAGCTTTGTAAAGCCTCGCCAATTTAACAGTAGCCACACTTCTTGGCTCTTTACTCCCAACAAACTTATTTGTTGGATCATAATTTAACCCTGTTGATTCCATTTTACTTTCTGGTAATATTCTTACTCATTGTTTGATTTCAGCTCTGTCCTGTCTGCTTCATTTTGGAGGACATTTCCTTGGTAATTTCAGATTCTTCTTTTTACTTTTTTTCTGGGCATGTGGCATTGGTCTCCCTTGTCTTGTCCTAAGGCTGACTATCTCTGTGTTACTGAGATATCTTTTGCTTTTAGGCTAATTTGTAGTAGGGTAACGTATATTCACAACTGAGAAATGACTCATACAGAGGTATAATGTGCCACTGACATTCCTTCGTTTTTTAAAAATTGCTTTAGTGTAAGGCAGGTAGACATTAATAAATGCAAAGCAAAATGTCACGCTTCTCACTTCTATGAAAAACTAAAATAAAATGTTCTAACAAAATAGAGATGATGATAATTAATACATTGTATACAATAACTTTTTTTTTGATAGGATCTACAGTGTCTCATTTCGTAGGTTGAACTCAACTGATCCTTCTGTTTTCAGCCTCCTAAGCACTGGGATTATTGGTGTGCTCCACCATGTCCAGTCTTTAAAAAAAATTTATTACTTTTAATAAGTAACAATGAAGACAGTTTCAAAACATAGTAGGAAAGCCACAATAATTAATACATTTCGTTGTCTCCATAAAAGTTGTTCAGCGTACAAAATGCAGACGTGATAACTTTTCTAAACACCATTGATACAAGTATTTCTTCTCACTGAACTAAAAGAAAGTAGTTGTATGTACAGTCCAACATTCCATAATAGTAGTGGGTTATCAGCAGAACCAGCATTGTCAGAAGCTATTGATTTAAGCCTTTTACAGCTCAGCATACTAATCTGGTTTTACCTTTTGTGACTCGTGGTTAAACTTTTCTGCTGGGTGGTTAAGGGCAAGTTAAAGCAAGACCTATATGACAAAACATGTAACTTTTATATCTGACAAGGTCAGTCAAATTCCCTCAGGATTAACCTTGAAACTACGTATAGCGTTTTGTAGAACTTTTGTCAGTGTCCAGTCTTAATTGCATCGCGGTATGCCCCAGAGTCTGGGCTGGCATGGCATACCAGGAATCAAACCCTATCCCTATAGCTGCCTAACCAGGCACTTTAATCCATTGAGTTATCTGGCTGGCCCTGGTATATAATAATCTTAAAAGAATGGCCAAAATGTTACTCAGAGTAAAAAATCACAGACAAAAAAGATGATGCTTTCTCTTATACTTCTTTGTCCTCTTCTCATACTGCAGCCTGATTTTTTGTTGTTGCTACTTTATAGCTGTTATGACAGAAAGAGATTTCTGGACTCACTCCTGAAGAATTTGTCTCTTGTCAAGAGCGTTCAGCATAAGCAGGACCTGACCAGACTGATTCCAAATGCTCAGAGTGCAGTGATTTGTGTAGTCGAGGTCAGAAGCCCACTCCAGGGTGAATCAACTGTAGTTAGGAAATGCGTGTCGCATTATCCTATCAAGGAAACCCCATACTAACTATATGGATTTTGGGGGTGGAGAGTCATGAGTAGTTTCCAGAAAAAAATAGCCTTGTTCCCAGGGGACATCCTGTGCCCCCTACAGTAGCTCTCCATGGCACTTTTTTCTAAACTGCTTGCAATGTGATTTTTCTCAAGAATCACAAGCTTCTCCAAGTCTGTGCTCAAAAATCACTGAAAATCCTGTGGCTCTGTTATATTTTGCTTTAAGACCTCTGCCAGAAGAGCTTTTTAACATTTATTTTATTTTGACTTTTGAAAGTGAAAAAAAAATTTGTGCCTTCAGCTCTCATAATTAGCTCAAGAACATAACATTCCTTTCTCTTTTCATGTAGGAAAACAAAGCCCAGTTTCCAAGCTGTCACTTTCTTTGTCTGCTTTCCCATTTCCCTTTAATTGAGGAGAAATTCTAAAGTGAACGTGGTGAACATTACTGATGGCATCCTTGCCACTACCTTCTTATAGAAGGGTCACAGCATATCATAATTATATGCTAATTCCAATTCCTAACAAATACTTTATTATCCTGAAGCGAACACGCCATAAAAAAAATCTACATTTCACAATTCGATATTTGGTAATGACTATACTTTCACCAGGCTTTGGGAAGTCAGGAATTCTTTCTGACTTTATATGCATAAATGAGCCTTCAGTCTTCTGTTTCTGAAGACTATCGTTTGATGTAAATTTTTTGTTACACTCTGCTTTCTCATACATTATTAGGCGAAACAGAAGTAGTAACGTGGCCACAAGATTAATGATTTTGATGGACTCTAGAACAGTCTAACTTGAATTAGGACTGGAGGCATGCAATATTTCAAATGAATGTGGAAAACTGTGCATTTTCTTATAGGAATAAATAATTATAGAAATTATTATTAAAATTTTAATGCAAAGCCAGGTGTGGTGGCACACGCCTATAATCCCAGCACTCGGGAGGCTGAGGCAGGAGGATCGGTCCGAGTTCGAGACCAGCCTGGGCTACAAAAATGAGCTCAAGGCCAGCCTCAACTGCATAGCAAGACCCTGACTCAAAAAGACAAAAAAAAAATTAATGCAATAAACTTTTTCTTATGTACTTAATACAGGGGCTGTAGGGTCTCACTACACAGGTTGGACTCACAGCGATCCTCCTGTCTTCAGCTGCCAAGCACTGGGATTACAGGCTCATGCCACTACGCCCAGTCTCAGTCATCATCTCACCGTGCCCCAGGGGTACAGCTGGCATGACATGCTGAGAATCGAACCCCAGTCCTTGTGTATGCCTAAACAGGCACTTTAATCCACTGAGCTACCTGGCTGGCCCATAAACTCTTGATCAACATGACATTGCTTAAACACATACAAACTTTCTGACATGTATTAGTACAGGATCCCCAAGTCCTTGGTCACAGCCAGGTACTGCAGGGTGGCCTGTTATCAAGTGGGTGGCACAGAAAGAGGTGAGGGGTGGGCTTGTGAGCAAAGCTTCACTGCATGCCCAGAGGCTCCCCAAGGCTCACATCACTGCCTGAGCTCCATCTCCTGTGAGATCAGCACCATCCTGGATTCTCATAGGAGGGCAAATGCTACTGTGAACCACAATGAGAAGAATCTAGGTTGAGCACTCCTTATGAGAGTCCATTGTAATAGTGCAAGTGCACAATACATATAGTGCTCTTCCATCACCCTGAAACTCCAGCCCCTGCCTCAACATTGATAGCAAAATTGTTTTCCACAAAAACCGTCCTGGTTGTCAAAAATGCGGAGACTTGTGTATTATTAGTACAGGGGTTCTTAGGTTTGGCTGAAAATCAGCATTAACTGGGATACCATTAAAACAGATTTTTATACTCTGGAAGATCTACAGAATGACATTGTGGCAATTGTGGGATAAAGTTTAATGCTCTACAGATGATCTTGATGGTCAGCCAAGCTGGAATTTGTTGGTTTCTGTTGCAGCTCTACTCATTCCTTCAAGTGAGCTTCATGAAGTTAGTTGACTCACAGATGTTGCAACAACAGAGCAGAAGTGAACTTCAGATGCTCAGAGGGAACCACTTATCAGAGCATCTCCATAAGCCTAACCCAGATTGCTCAGACCTGCTCATTCTTCTTTGTTACTACTTGACACTTTTCCAGAAAATCTGCTTGGAGCCACGGCCAGCCTAGTAAGTGTGAGGAGAGTGAGCATGGCTCCTCATGTGCCCCAGCTGTGGGCTGGCTTGAGAGAGAAGGTCTGTGTTCCCCAGCCTCTGGGGCTTTTCTCTGTCCTCAGAACTGTGTGCTCTCTTGCCTATATCTGAACCCACATCTGACTCCTCAAGGCCTGCCTGATCTTGACTATGCAGCAAGATGGAGCTCTGTTCAACCTCTGGAGCATCGCTTCCAGGCTGAGTCTGATGCTGTGTTCTGACTCTGATAACCCGGTTTCATCTCTTCCCTACACACCAAAGTCTCCACTATGTGAAGGTAACTGGTACTTTAGTAGTTGCAGATTTTTTTTTTTTTCTCAGCATGGTAAAGGGCACCCTTCATTATAGTCAGCCAAGATACCCATGCAAAATGCAGATAGTAGGTCTGCATCCCAACTGAAGTAGAATTTCTAGGGCTAATGAAGAAGTACTTCTAAAAGATAAGTGGATAGTTAAGTCTTTGTTTGGGAGAGTCTCCTAAATTGTTTAATGTAAAAGTCTCTGGTGAGGGCTGGAGAGATAGCTCAGCAGACTAAGCACTTGCTTAGACAAATGCACGGACTGGGGTTTGATCCCCCGTACCATATGCTTTGCCAGCCTCGCCCCTCGGGTGTGCTGAGCCAGCGATGGGGTCTTGCCGTGGTGGTGCGTGCCTGTAATCCCAGCTGCTAGGAAGGCTGAAAAAAGGAGGATCACTACAAGTCTGAACTGCGTAGTGAGACCCCATACAAAAAAATAAAAAAAGTAAAATAAAAGTAAAAAAAACTTCAGGGCCAACCAGACAGCTCAGGGGATTAGAGCACCTGCTTAGGCAGAGGTCAGCAGCAGGCGTTGGATTCCTTTGCCAGCCCTGCCCCTGGGACATACTGAGATGGTGATTGAGACCGGGCGTGGTGGTGTGAGCCTGTAATCCCATGCTTGGGAGGCTGTAAACGGTACAGTCACTATGAGTCTAATCTATGCAGTGAGACCCTGTAGACTTTGTATTAAATAAGTAAAGTAAATAAAAAAAAATTAAAAAAATTAAAATTTCTGATAGTTTTCTTTATTATCTTGGTCTTACGAGAAGATATAAGCAGCATGATATTTGTGCATTTTTTTGTTGAGCAGAGATATTCATGATGACCTCTAAATTTGCCTGTGGGTGTATTGTACATGCGAAAGGTACGGCTGTAAGATTTGCTAATATTCTAAACAAGAACATATTTTGCACTGTCTATTGAAAAAATTTGATCATTTAACAAGCCCTACTCTTTGAGAAACATTAAAAAATGTAATTCCATCAGGGGTGATTAATTTTCATCATTATGATTTTAATTATTTATTATCTCCATTAAGGGTAATTAATATGATATATTGCTAATAACAACTTAAATGACAATAATGATGATAAAAACAACATCTGGAATTTTTAAGCACATTTTCTCTAAAGAGGCCAAATGTGGTGAAATAAATATAAACTTGGGCTTAAAAAGCCTTTCTAAATGTTTCCCTAGAAAGCTACCACCACTCATTTATTCATTAGAAATATATATTTACCTACAATCAAGTTCTGCAGGCAAGAAATTCTTCTCTCAAAGGTGAGTACAAATTAGAAAATTGTGATTGAGCTTATATATAACATTAAGCAATTATAAGCAAACCTTCAACAAGTGCTACTGAAACATTCTATGTTTATTGTACAATAATCAGATCTGGTTAGTAAGGTAACAGTGATATTTAAGTTAGATCTCAAAGTTCAAATTTCTACAAAATATCCTTTGCACTAAGACTGACACATTAGAATCGGTAAAGTACAAAAGGCATTCAACTATAAGGCACAAATTGGAAGTGATTTACTTAGTGGTTTTAAATCGGAGAACTAATTTAGTACCTTCCATATAGGTAAAGGAATGTCCCTGCTTTTATGAATGCTAATTACTGAACATTATAACATAATTCATACGCATTGTCATTGAACTACAGAAACTCACATAAATTTTCTCACCTAGCGAGTATGCCAGTATAACATGCAGCAATGCTACCCAGAAAAGGCACTATTTAAAAAAATAAACAGAAAGGTGCAGTGGCACATGCCTGTAACCCCAGCATTCTGGGTACCTGAGGCAGGCAGATCCAAGTCCAATTTAGTAAGATACTGCCTCAAAACAGAAGATGAATGGGATGAAGCTCAAGGGGAGGCCCTGGGTTCTATTTTCAGCATCTTGAAAAAGGGGTAGGAGTGATCTTTCTCCAAAACTATATGATAAATTGATAATAGTGACAATCTTTTTTTTTTTTTTTTTTTTTTTGTGGGACCAGGGTTCGAACTCACGACCTTGCACTTGCCCAGCAGGCACTTGTGTCTCGGAGCTATCTCCCTAGCCCCCTAGTGACAATCTTTAAAATATCACACACTAAGTTTTTGTGACTAGATTTCATATATATATGAAAGAGAGAGAGAGGTGGAAATGATTTTTCTGGCCAATTGGGAGAGTAGGGTTTAACTTCTGTATTTGTTTATATGTATTGTCTTTAATGTTTTAAAAATGTATTTAGTTGAGAGTCTACAGGGTCTCACTGCATATATTGGGCTCGTAGTGATCCTCCTGCTTTCACTGGGATTGCAGACGTGCACCATCATGTCCAGTCTCATTTGTCTCATCGTGTCCTGGGGTGGGGCTGGCACAGCATGGGGATCGAACCCCAGTCCCCTAGCAGATATTTTAGTATTCTGAGCTATCTGGCCTGCCCTTATATGTATTATCTTTAAAATCTCAGATAATATTTTTATTGTAAAGACAATGACAAGATGACAGGAAATCAGGAATGGTTGTTGTTTCAGTTACTCTTCTTTCCTTGCTGGGACAAATACCAAACACCCAACATGAAGGAAGGAAAGCTTTGTTTATCTCACAGTTACTGGAGGTTTCAGTCCATGCTTGGCTGACTCTACATTAGGAAGACAATACAATGTTTAAACATGTGGGTCTGATTTATTTCACTTATGAGTATGGTCTCTAGTTGCATCCATTTACTTATAAAAGGCTCAAGTTTATCTTTCTTTATAGAGGAATTATATAAAATATATCCTTTTGTATCCATCCCTCAATTGATAGGTATTTAGATTGTTTCCAAGATTTAGCTATGACAAATTATGCTGCTACAAATATAGGTGCACATATTTCACTGTGGTATCATGCTTTCAGTTCTTCTGGGAAAATACCCAGAAGGGGCACAGCTACGTCAAAGGGGACTTCTAATTCATGGTTTTTGAAGAATCTCTACACTGATTTCCATTGTGGTTGCACCAGTCTACACTCCCACCAATGGTGGAGAAGGGCTCCTTTTTCCCTACAGCTTTGAGAACACTTGTTATTGGTCGATTTTTTAATAACAACCATTTTTCCAGGGTGCGATAGAATCTCAATGTCATTTTAATTTGCATTTCTCAAGTGATTAGTGATGTTGAACATTTTTACAATACTTACTTACCCTTTGTATTTCTTCATCTGAAAAGTATGTATTCATCTCAGATGTCCATTTTTTAATTGGGTCTTTGTATTTGGGAGCCTGATTTTTTTCTTTCAAGTCTTTATATGTTCTAGATAAATGTCTTGTCTGAGGAGCAGTTGTGAAGTCTTTTCCCCAATTCATGGAGAAGGTCTTATACAATAAAATTTTCTTCACCCACGTTTAGCGGTCACATTACTCATATTTATATTATGCAGCATTCAATGTTTCGATTTGTAAACAAATACCTGAAAAAAGAGAGTTGACAACAACTATGAATGTTTAAAAATCTTCAGATCCATCATGAAAATGTGCCAAGGCTGAAGTTACATGACCGTTGTGTCTTCCAAGTCAAAGCAGAATTTGCTGGTTGTGGTGATGATGGAGACTTCCTCATTCTTCCATGTCTCCATGCCCTGTATTATCTCAGGTTCATCATGAGCAAGGTCCTGAGCTGGGTACAATGATTACAAACACTGCCGCTGACTTTGACAGAGGCTCAAAAATTCTACGTAGTCCATATAATAGGAGAACATAGCGACCAAGTCCCAGGCGATATGGCCTCACTTGAACCGGCTGGGACAGTTCAGTTTTAAAAGAAGTCCTCTGTCATGCATGAAATGGATTTATGACAGGGCTTTGCTTCAGAAGCATCATGCTGTATACTCTGTGCTATTTTGGTGATGGATTCATTTGCATATAACCTGATAAGCATGAAAACCACCAGGTACCAGCTTCAATGAGACCTGTGGTATTTATTTATCTATTTGATTCCAGTCAGTCTCACTTAAAAACAAATATATACTGTGGCTACGCATGGGTGACCCACACTGATCTAAAGCTATGATTTATGTCTAGTTTTCAGGCCCAAGTCGTGTTGCCTTTTACCAGCCCATCTTAGCTGTCCAAGGAGCAGATGAAGTAGTTGGATAATTGGCAACAAGACAAGAGGCAGTAACAATACAGCAATGTTCATCCAAGGGAGAACTATGGACTTTTAGGATGAATTGTCAATGAACTAGAAATAATTTTTTAGAACTTCTTCCTCTAAGGACATGTATTACTTTTTAAAAGACAAGATTTTATACCACTGGTGACATTTCCACTGAACAGGAAAGTTGTTGGGGGTCTTTCTATCTTGTTTGTTAGTGATAATAGTAGGCTGCCTTCAGAAGGTCTCCATTGGGTAGATGTTCAGTGTTCAGAAAACTGCCTAAGAAAATTAAGAGTTGTTTAGAGAAGAAATGAAGCTGCTTCATTTCATCTGGCACTTAAATTGACGCAATGACCTATCAAAGAGAATTAGCTTGCTGGAGTCATTAGGAGGATCGAGTCCCCAAGGTAGAAAGTTCATTGTCTTCCACAAGCCTCTTGCATTCTCTTTTCTAAACTTCTTGATTTCTCAGGTCAGTTCATATAAAAGATTAAGTAGACTGTACAGTAAAGCAGATAGCTGATAACTGCAATTACCTAACATGCTCACAAATGCGGTCAAATTCATTTTGGATCATGGAAGGTTAAAGAAAGAACATTTATCTTCTTGAGGCATTGAAACTCTACTTCCAAAGTTTCAAGGAATTTTACTTTGTGAGTATGCTTTTGTATGCTGTCCGCTTCCATTAAGTAGAAATTTGGTGAACCAGTCAGCTTTCAGTTACCTTGATAAAAATACTTTCAAAGAAAAAAAGATTTATTTTGGCTTACAAGTAGCTCATTGATCTTTTTTTTTCCATTTTGCTTGTTATTTCTTTTGATTTCCTTCCCTTCATGCCCTATGGATCACCTTTGGGTGAGTTGGGAGTTTTGGAACCTTACTGTTGCCTTGTCTTCTCATGTTCGATTTTTTCTTTTATATTTAAGTTTATTAATTCATTACAGGAGTCTTCCTTGCTACTATGGAGGCCTATAGCTAGTCTCTGATTTTCTTCTCCTCTCTTCTCTCTCTCTCCCTCTCTCTCTTCCTCTCTCTCTCTCTCTTTCTCTCTCTCTCTCTCTCTCTGTCTCCCTCTCTCTTTCTTTGGTATAGGGTCTTGCTATGCTACTCAGACTCATTATGGTCCTCCTGTCTCAGCCTCCCCAGCACTGAGATTACCAGCATGTACTAACAGCTTTGGCAAGCAAGGTGGCTCGGGCTGGCATGGCGTGTGTTAGTGGCGATTGAACCCAGGTCCTTGCACTTGCCAGGCAGGTGCTAGGTCAGCTGAGTCATCTCCCCATCACCTTTCTGCGATGTACTCCAGGCATGCTACTTGGAGGCCTTTGCTTCTGTCCCGATTACAGTCACTCTCATCAGTTTGGGAGGTGAAGCTACAGTGTAATTGGCCCAGTACACAGACCTCTGAGAATGGCTCAGAGTATTGTTGCTTTATTTTGTCCTCAAAGATATGTTCTGGGTTATTCTCACGATCTTTCTAGGTATGCATAAATAATAATATAGAAACACTGTATGAGAAACCTTGTCGATAAACTGAAGCTAAAATTTTACTTTTCATAGCCATTGTAAGACAATAAAATTGTGAAGTCTCTAGCACATGTATTACCACATTTTCTCTAGTAGTCTGCATATCTTATAGTATTGTACATTTATGCATATGACAGTTGGAAATAAAAAAATACATTTTTGGTTTTCTGTAGTAGGTTACAAGTTTTAGAAGTCCTGAACCTATGAAGGTAGTACAACAAAAATATTCATTTGAAACCTCAGAGTAGTCTCTTTATAATCTATACTATACTTTTTAAAAAGTCAAGATTTTTTAAAGCTTCCTAACTTTCAATTTACTTTTATATTTTATTGTTATCAATCAACATCATGCTATTTGGTTTTCTTGTTTTTTATTCATTTTAATGAGAAAAAAGATAAAATAGCAATGAAAGTTTGCCGGGCGTGGTGGCTCATGCCTGTAATCCCAGCACTTGGGAGGCTGAGGCAGGAGGATTGTTGTGAGTTTGAGACCAGCCTGGGCTACAAAAGTGAGCTCAAAGCCAGCCTGAACTGCACAGTGAGACCCTGTCTCAAAAAAAAAAAAAAAAACAATGAAATAGTTTCAAGACAAGTTGTTAGGACAGTTATAATAATTAATAGATTGCATATTGTTTTCTTCATAGTAATTATTCAGAGGACAAGATATAGACATGATATCTTTATAAATAATATTAGTACAAACCTTTCTTCTCATTGAGCTAAAAGAAGGTAGATATATATCTATCCTATCTGTGTATACATATATATTTACTTCTTTTTTATAACAAAGAGGTCCTTTATTTATACTTTTGCAAAGTTAGCAAGATGTGACACAAGATTGCCTAGTGACTTACAGCTGACCTTAACCAGACATGATGTTTATCTCAGCACTGAGGTGTCTTGTTTGCTTTAGGCTCTGAGGCCTTGTCGCACCTACACACATTTGAGCAATTTCTTAGCTTCTGTAGCTCCCAACATGTCCACCTTTTTCATTTTGTTTTGTCAGAGATGGATGTTCCATTGCAGTTAGAGAAACTCTATTTGGAGAAGTCTTTAAAGGACCTTTTCGTACTTGAAGCCAGTCCAAATACTGTAGATACCTGAATTCAACTAAGTAATCCAATAGAGTCCAGTAGTCCATAATAGTAGTGGGTTATCAGCAGAACTGGCAATTGTCAGAAGCTGTTGACATGAGCCTTTTACAGCTTAGCATATTAATATGGCTTTACTTTATATATCCCGTGGTTACATTTGTTCTATTTATTTCTTGAGGGATGTGAAAGAGGTTTAAAAAAAAGTTGGTTCTCTGTTTCAAAGAGCCTTCCCAAAGACAAGGGATTCATTTTCATGATACATGAGCATGGATGAACAGGGTTCTCACAGGTTTTATGATAATCCAAATTGAAATGCATATATTTTCTGAAATCCAGTATATTTATCTGGACACATGTTCTTGTTTACATGTGAAGGAAAAGAAACACCACTTTGGCTTCAAAAGCGAAGTTATAATGAATTACAAGACTAACTTGTCTTTGATAAAGGACCATTCAGCTTTGGTGGACTCAATCACTACATCTAAGGAAACCGAAATTAATTAAGGGACTGCTGGTTCAAAGAACTATGCCTCCAGTAAGAGAATGAGGAAAGAATTCTAAGTCCACACATCAAGTTTAGAACAGAATATCAACAATCTCATTCTTTCAGTATCTATAAATAAAGTAAATGAAGAGCATACGAGTTACATGAATGTTAAAAAGTGTGCAGAAAACCCAGAATGTTTTCCATTAAATTTGTCATTTACTGTATTACAATAAAATGCCTGTAATGAAAGTAATTATGCAAAGCCAAAGGTTAGTCATATTGTTCAGAAGTTTTTGAGAGAGCTGGGCAGGATGGTGCACTCCTATAATCCCAACACAGGGAGGTGGAGGAAGACAGATCACTGTGAGTTCAAGACCAGCCTGAACCTATGTAGTGAGATTCTGTCTGTCTCAAGAATCTCAAAAAAAAAAAAAAAATCTTGAGAACATTCAAATGATGTATGTCAGAAGCACTTGGGATGGAGAATTGTTGAGTCTTAGGCCAGCCTGGTGCTCCTTAGTGAGTTCATGACCAGCCTGGACCACACAGCCAAGAGCTTACTTCAAACAAGAAAGGAAAGAAAGAATGAGGATCAACTGCCCTGATGGAAATTTAATCACCTCTCTTGAAACACATTACTCTACAAGTTCAACATCTACATTACGCCTTAAAAAGTCAAAGCAGACAGTAAATATACAAAGCCAGGAATTCCACCAATACACCTAGACAGATGTTTGCTTATTGTTTTTGGTAGCCAAAACTTTTTTCCACACATCACACAGATTCCTTTTTTTTTTTGTAGGCACAGTCCTGGCAGTAATGAGAACCCGGCTGGTGAACAGGACTTTTACAAAGACTGCAAGTGGAGAGCTTATTCTTTCCATAGGGATCGAATCTTGCTTTCATTCAGTTTTGTCCCGCCACTTTCTGTGGCATTCCTTGCAGCTACTTCCCATGTGTCTGGTGTAATGCCAGTCCCAAGTTTCTTTTCACATTGTTCACCACACACCATCCTTGTACCCACTCTTGCCTCAGCTGCAGAAGCTCGGTAACTTGTAAACATCATCTGGGTCATAGATCGTTAATGAAACAAAGGGAATACAGATATTGGCATACAGAGAAAGTCAATGAACAGCAACAACTAAGCCTTTTGGCAATAACGGTTAAGTCAGCAGCAGTTATATGGTCAAAGAAAAACTAGATAATAAAAATCTTTAAAGGCCAGTCTTTTATCACTCTTAACTGTAGAAAGAAATCTACAATTATAGTAAAAATGCTAAGACACACCAAATATTGATATGCAGTAAATATCTCCAAATGCAGCAACTGTATCCCACTAACATTAAAACAATGTTCAACATTAACAGCATGTTAGTTATTTAAATATTCATAAAGTATGATGTTTATAATTGTAAGGATAAAGGGAGTCCAGTGTCAGAAAATTTTTAAAGTACAATTTTAAAAATTCAGCAATGGAAAATGAAAAAGAGGAGAGAAATGTGAAAGGCTTCTATTTAGGAGCAAAAGGAAATTATTAGTGTCTAGACAAAAGCAGCAGAAAAGAGCAAACAAGAAAAACAGGAAAAAAGGACAACAGGGAGTGAAATAAGGAAAGGAAATATAAGGAACAGAAGGCTAATAGGAAAAGAAAAGAAAAAGAAAAGCAAAAGGGAAAAAAGAGCCCATCCCCAAACCCAGGATGAATTAAAGAAAGAAAAGAATTGATCAATCCTCCCCTAATTTCCTCTGTCTTTTTAAATACCCACACCCATTTGTAGTTTTAGCTTTCAGGAAGTCATGATTTTATCGGCTTAGTCTTTATAGTCTGTGGTTTTTGAGGTGGCTCTCTGCTCCAGAGGTTTCTCTGGAAACCCATAACTATTGAGCCTAACTTACAGTTAAATTAAGTTCTTAACTGTAAGACACTCATCTAAGCTTGCTTTCTTGAGGTACAGAAGGCTATCAGACCCCAGTTTCTGGTAGATGTAGGGAACAGGTTGGACATTCAACCAGAGAGCTAGGCTTGAGGCCAGCACTTCCAGATCAGCTGCCTCTGAAAACCACACTTTCTAAGGCCTATCTCTTTCACAGCCTGACTTAAACTTCTCAAGAGTCTAGATCTAGTCTGTTCTTTCTGTAGCTGACTCCTGTGGCTGCATCTGTCCCAGTGAGTAGAAGAGAGGGAGAGTCACTGGAAAGTCTCAAGTGGAAAAAATTGTGTGGCTCAGTGTTAAACTCCTTCCCCAAATGGAGCCTAATTAAACACTTGCTGGCAATATGGCAGGCACTACCCAGGGTTTTCTGTCATTTCTAGTCTGCCATTAAGTTGTCACTTTCTGAGTAGACCCCATGTAATTTTTTTTTTTTTTTTTTGGTCTTTTTGAGACAGGGTCTCACTATGCAGTTCAGGCTGGCTTTGAGCTCACTTTTGTAGCCCAAGCTGGTCTCGAACTCACACCAATCCTCCTGCCTCAGCCTCCCTTTGAGTGCTGGGATTACAGGGGTGAGCCACCACGCCCAGCTTCCCATGTAATTTTTGTAATTTGCAATAGATGCAGATTTTCCTAGTGGTAGGGCTTCTGGCCAGATCTAGTTTTTCTCCTTGGAGTTGCTAAGTCTTCAGGATTTACATTCTGCCTCAGGGTGTTGGCTTCCTCCAAGATCAGGAAGATCAGCTGTCCACTCCTTTGCTGCCAACCTAGAGGGGAAGAAAGCACTGAGTGGGCCTGAGTTGGTGGGTTACCACATCCAGGGAATGGAATCCAGCCATGTGGAGTTGGCTGGGGGCAAATTTCTCTTGGCGATAGACTCCATCCACTTGAGGCACAGGGATAGAAGTATTATGTAATAAGCGTTATGCACCCCAACCTTCTCATCATGCAGATAAGCCTACCAAACTTCTTGCAGTTTTTCTGACTTCTTCCCGGTCATACACATTCATTCTCACAAGTTCAGTTAAGTTCATCCCTAGGGAGCGGCTATCTGAAGGGGAGTGGCATCTTCTTAGCATGGTGAGTACCAGATGCTATTACATTGTGGAGAAGTCCATCTTCTAAGAGGAGGAATGGACCATCAGTTGACACAGTTGTTGTACTTGTTTTCTAACACTTGGCCTGCACTCAGGCCACCATTTGTATAGCACTAATAGGCAGTTCAGCAGCGCACCATTTACTACCCAGTTGATCCTACTTTTCTTCTTGTTTTCTCCTAATTTCCAGACTTCCACCATACCCTGGTAGCTGACCTCCAGGGCCTTTGTGTGTTCCCCCCAGGCCAGCAGGCCACATTTGTGGATGTTCTGTCCTCCTTGTGTCTGCTCAGGGCAGGCTCTGGCTCCACAGGGCTATGTGGTAGATTCATTGCTCTTGCCTGTAGCTATCTCTTATTGCTTCTATACCATTTGTTAACATCTACTGTTGACTTGGATTTCTCTGATTTGTACTTACAAACACACAGGTTGCTCCAAACCTAACTTTGATGGATTCTTTGGAGTGTAAGCACGGCCCCTGTGCACTTGCTGATCACTGCTCCCTGCTCCATCATAGGCTTACTCAGTTTCTTGATTATCCGGTTATGGTAATTGCATTCCTATGTAATTAAGATCTTTGCCTGGATATATTAGACTCTTCTGCATGATTATTTCTAAAGTAAATGTATAATAAATGATTCATTTCATGCCATTAGTCACTTCTAGGTGTTATTCTTATGTTTTCCCCAAGATCAGATGCTATGACATGATGTGTAGATTATTATAATCACTTCTCTTCTGCTTGACCTGTGCAGAGCCATGGAAAACAGAATTGCATAGTGGGTGTGGTGTGTATGTGTGTGTGTGTGTGTCTGTGTCTGTGTGTACATATGGTTTTAAAAAATTTTGTGTGTTTATATGTGTGGGTTTTAATTGCCCAGCTATTACATGGTATAGAATGTTATAAAGAGGAACATAAGCTATTTGTGAGGTCAATGATTTCAGATACAAGTTTATAGTTCATACAGGATGGTAACAGGCTATTTATGGTCAATTTGTTGATAGAATTATACCTTAATAAAAAATTTTTTGAGAACATTGTACATTCTCATACAGTTCTGAATACTTTATTCAATTTCTTCTTCTTCTTCTTCTTCTTCTTCTTCTTCTTCTTCTTCTTCTTCTTCTTCTTCTTCTTCTTCTTCTTCTTCTTCTTCTTCTTCTTCTTCTTCTTCCTCTTCTTCTTCTTCTTCTTTTGAGACAAGGTCTCGCTACGCAGTTCAAGCTGGCCTCGAGTTCACGTTTGTAGCCTAGGCTGGTCTCTAACTCATAATAATCCCGTGCCTCAACCTCCCAAGTGCTGAGCCATCATGCCCAACCTACTTCTAAAGGTAACATTTTTCAAAGGAGTAATATGTGTCACAACAATTTTTTTTCTTATGTTGCAACAAGGCCTTGCTATCTCAACCAGGCTGGGCTCAAACTTGAGGTCCTCCTCCCTCAGCTTCCCAAGTATTGGGACTACAGGCTTGCAGCTCCACCACCCCTGCCAGGCTTGGCTAGGGTGTATGTTAGTCAGTTCTTCCTAACCAGGGCACAGTAAGAGAACTATTTACCTGCTCTGGAAGTCCTAACTTCTCCTTTGGAGGAGAAACAAGTCTCAGAAATGAAAACATCATTTGTAGAACAGCAAACATGGTCAATACAAGGGTTTTGTGTGGTTTAATTTTTATTTTGGGGATAAATATCTATGACTAAATTGCTGCATCAAAAAGCAGTTGTGTGTTTCCTTTTACACTAAATTATCAAACATTCCCAGAGTGTCCAAACAGTTTTCTATTAGTTCCAACAAGGAGTAGGTGATTCAGTTGCTCCAACCATGTAGCTTTCAAAAAATACATTCAGGAAGAGAAGGGTGTCATTTGGGACATTGGAATTTTAATTTTTTAGGTAAATTGCTACATTAAACTTGTTGTTAGCGGCACGTCCGGAGGTCCCGCGGATCTGTTTCTTGCTTCAACAGTGTTTGGACAGAACAGACCCGGTGACTCCTTCTTTCATCTTCCACCCACCTTCCAGGTACAGATTTCAGGACCATCTCGCCTATCTCCTCCTTCCAGGACCGGACAACACCGTTCTTTTGTGGATAAGTCCTTATTGCTGATCAGCCATGACCTCTCAGACGCGTCAGAATTATTCCATCGAGGTGGAGGCTGCTGTCAACCGCCTGGTGAGCCTGCACCTGCGGGCCTCCTACACCTACCTCTCTCTGGGCTACTACTTTGACCCAGACAATGTGGCTCTGGCAGGCGTGGGCCATTTCTTCCGCGAGCTGGCCAAGGAGAAACGCGAGGGTGCCGAGCATCTCCTGGAGATGCAAAACCGGCGCGACGGCCGTGTGCTCTTCCAAGACGTGCAGAAACCATCTGAAGATGAGTGGGGCAAAACTTTGGATGCTATGGAAGCTGCCCTGGCCCTGGAGAAGAACCTGAACCAAGCCCTTCTGGACCTTCATGACTTGGGCTCTGCCAAGACTGACCCCCATATCTGTGATTTCCTGGAGAACCACTTCCTAGATGAGGAGGTGAAGCTCATCAAGAAGATAGGTGACCACCTCACCAACCTCCGCAGGCTGGAGAGCCCCCAGGCCGGGCTGGACGAGGACCTCTTTGAAAGGCTCACACTTAAGCATGACTAGGAGGTCACAGAACCTGGCAGTCTCTTGCGGGGCTCCTGCACCCCGTAGCATCTGGGCTTTGGCCTAACCCTCTCCCTCCAGCCACTAGGCAGCTTTCTCATCTTTCTGGAGCCCCCTTCCAAATCTTGGACCAAAAGAAAATAAACCCTTTTGCAGCAAATAATAATAATAATAATAATAATAGTAATAAATAAATTAAAATAAAATAAAATAAAATAAACTTGTTGCTGAGCACAGTCCTCAGTACATTGAGCAGGGAACCATGGAAGATAAAAAGGTAACAGCAGGGCTCAAGCCTTCTTTAAATACCACTGGAAGATCTGTATTCCTCCACACAAACTTCTTTTTATTTTTTTTTTGCTTTTATTTTCCATCTATCTTTCTGAACTGTACACTCTATACAGTATGAACTGTCACTGCTCCTTTTTTCACATGAATAACCCTGATTTAAGGTTTTTAATTTAATTTAATTTTGAAGAATGAAAGCAGAAGCAAAAACAATAGCAAAAGTGACAGAAACAGTAACATACAACAATGCGTACGTTACGGATTTTCAAAACAGGAATAGCTAATTAACAATGGTTGTTACATTATCTATTTTTAACATCCAAACTGTTGCTCAGATTAACAGATATGGTTATGCAAGATGGGACAAATAATTGAATATTAATACTTGCTTTCAGGGAATCTTAATTATTTCACACTTACGTCTGTTTATTCAAATACCAGGTTTATTTATTTTATTTTATTTTTTTTGGCTTTTTGAGACAAGGTCTCACTGTGCAGTTCAGGCTGGCTTTGAGCTCACTTTTGTAGCCAAGGCTGGTCTCGAACTCGCAGCGATCCTCCTGCCTCAGCCTCCCAAGTGCTGGGATTATAGGCGTGAGCCACCACGCCCGGCCCAAATACCAAGTTTAATGCTGATGCCACAAATCATTTTTTAAACCAAAGTATTATATAAGTATTCATGCTTTGTTTTCCTAGATGATTAGTGGCAAACATCTCTCTTGTCCTCTCAGTAAATTCATCCATTGATTGAGGCAGTGAAGAAATAAAGAAAGTAAACAAAATCATTTTGCTCCTGGTCTCTTCAGTCTCCCAGTGGAAGCTGACCTATAAATAAAGAATGAGAAAGAATAAATGTAGGTGGCACATGTGACTTCAGTCAATGTGCAATGTAATTATTTGAGGTGATAGATATGTTAATTAGCTTAATCTAATTATATATATATATATATATATATATCATCACATTCAATCCCATAAATACATGGTTATTATCTTAGTTACTCTTCTCTCGCTGGGACAAACACTGAACACTCAAAATGGAGGAAGGAAAGGTTTATTTAGCTCACAGTGACTTGAAGTTTCACTCCATATTCTGCTGGCTCCAAGGCAGAGTGGTACATGACAGAGGGCAACCTTTCATGGCTGCAGCTAAAAGCAAGAGCAAAGGGAGAGCTAGCAACAGCTCAAGCAGGTAACTTCTCTTCCTTCCTAACACTGAAATGCAAATGTAGCATCCATTTCCACAATAATCAATTATAAATTCCAGAAGCCACCTACCCCATGACTGCATGAAAGACTGCTTTGGGGAGACACCTATGCACAAACCATAACAGTTATAACTTATCAATGAAATTTAGAATAAATGAAAACTTAAAATTCTTCAGGTTGTGGTGTGAGAAGCCTGATATAGAAAGTAATTTCTGAGTATTCTTATAAGAATGGCTATAGGGGCCCGGCGGGATGGCTCAGTGGTCTAAAGCGCCTGCTTAGGAAAGCTTAGGCAGCCGCAGGGACTGCGGTTCGATCCCTGGCACCACATGCTGAGCCAGCCCTGCCCTCAGGGTGGGCTGAGCCGGCCATGAAAATGAGTGAATAAGCAAACAAAAGGTTCTGAAACAAGAAAACAATAATAAATAAAATTAAAAATCTTTAAAAAAAAGAATGGCTATAATTTTTAAAAGCTGAGGATCTCAAATTTGAACCCAGCCTGAGTAAGTTAACAAGGCTTTGTCTCAACGTAAAAAGATAGTTGTGCTATGTATTATATCTTTGAAAAAATGTTATCATTGGATGGAACTGAGAAGTATGTTCAGAATTGTATGTGAGGGTATAATGTTCTTAAAATAAGAATTTTAACTAAGCTACAAAAAAAGGTGGGAGAGAAGAGAAGAAAAAAGGAAAGAAAAATCAATAAATGTAGGTGGCATTAAAAATATTTTGTGTCCTGGAAGAAGGAACGTATTCATTGTGAGACTGGAGTCTTGCGGGAGTGGAAGGACAGATGGAATAATGCAAGTGAGAACAGGACTGAAAAAAGATCAACAATAGAAATGACCTTTGAAGGAGTCAGACATAGTTCAATAGCAAATGGGAAGCCATTGAAGTTGGAGAGCATGAATACCACTTGACTTGTGTTTAAAGGTATTGACAGAATTTTGTGGAAAAACTCAAGAGATCAGAAGTGAAGAGGACTGAGGGAAAGCTATTGTGACAGTGGAAGGACAAGTTGCTGAGAAGAGGGACTCACTGAAGAGGACTTTCTTTTACTTTTCTGATTCAACAAATAATGTGGCTTCCTTGTAAGCAAGATGGAGAATAATGGGAAAAGGAAGCGCTAAAAACCACCTTCACTCTCCTTCAGATATAACTTCAGTGAATATTTTGAAATACTTGTCATCCAACTTTATTCTTAATCTTTTTTATTTTATCAATTTGTGTATATGTTAAGCTAATATTAGACATTATGTGTATGTAATATTCATAACTTAAAATTTTATATGCATTGTGGTATGACTTTTTTTAGTATATTGAAGTATTTGTGATAATTTAAAATTATTTCCATTGTATAGAAATACTACAGTTTACCTTTTCACTGCAAAGTATTTGGGTAGTTATATGCCTATATGTATGACTATTGCAAGCAATGTTTACGTGTTTAATAATTCAAACATTTTTTTTTTTTTTTTTTTTTTTTTTTTTTTTTTTTTTTTTTTTTTTTTTTTTTGTCTTTTTGAGACAGGGTCCCGCTATGCAGTTCAGGCTGGCCTGGAGCTCACTTTGGTAGCCCAGGCTGGTCTCGAACTCGCACCAATCCTCCTGCCTCAGCCTCTCAAGTGCTGGGATTACAGGCCTGCACCACCAGGCCCGGAAATAATTCAAACATTTTATATGTAGATTTGGCATAAGAATAAGAGGCAGGCCAGGCGTGGTGGCTCACGCCTGTAATCCCAGCACTTGGGAGGCTGAGGCAGGAGGATCGTTGTGAGTTCGAGACCAGCCTGGGCTACAAAAGTGAGCTCAAGGCCAGCCTGAGCTGCACAGTGAGACCCTGTCTCAAAAATTAAAAAAAAAGAATAAGAGGCAGGATCTGTAACTTCCCTTTCTTGTCCAGGGCCATGGAGGATGGATTGACATCGACTGAAGATGTCTGACTTGTGCTGATCCAGTTTGTGCTGATACTGCTTCTCTGGGGGCCACGGCTGCCTTTTCAAGCACTGACAACAGCTCATATGGCCCTGGCCAAAATCAATAAGGTAGTGATTTTTTTAGCTGCTGTGATTTCTACTCAAGATGTTTTGTCTCTCAGTGACTTTCTAAAACTTGGCCTGTGTATCAATTTATACAGGGGTCCTTTAACAAATGAAATGCTAAGATCCACCCTAAATGATTATGACTGAGTAGCGCCTTACTTTTTTTCTCGGCTATTTATATATTATGATTCCAGACTTTTCTTGCTGGCTATTTTTACTGCCATATCTTTCTGTACCAGATATGAGTTTGCTACAACAGACATGACCTTTGGAGGAGGCAATCACTGAACAGAGATCCCCTGTGTGCACCTCCCACCCAAGGCTGGCCTTTCAGTCATCCCTGACATTTACTACAGTACTTCTGCCTAAGGAAGAGCTGAGTGGTGGTGGCCTGGTTTGCTCCTATCAAGGAGGCCTGGTGTCTTTGGTCCAGAAGAAATCAGACTATTGAGGACCACTTTCCATTATAGAAAGAGATAGCTTGGAGACAGGTATGCATATTTAGGTTTCATAAATTTTTCCCTGATCCTGATTTAAGTCTCGGACGAAGCCTTTGACACCATTTCTAAGAAGAAGATAAACACAGGCATGTGTGTCTATTCCTGTTTCTTTTCTGAGGCCTTGCTTTATATGGGCGAGGTGGTTGACCAGAAGGCAGAGTTTTTAGAAAGCAAGATAAGCTGCAGCGTCTTAGAGTAGAGGCAAAAGGGTCCAGACAGACAAGCTCGCTCACATTGCTGAGGACGAGTATCATTTACTGAGTCTTTTCCTAGATGTAGAGTCTGAAATGTATTGCAAAGATCATGAAGATTTGAGGATCATAAGAAAAAGCCTGCAAAATCAAGCTTCAGAAGCTGTACTGGACAGAGGTAGCAGGTATGCACTTTCCACCCCGGACTGATCTTTCAGTTGTCCCTTCCAACTCAGAATAGGAAATTCACTCTGCACACCAGTGCCTCTTATCCATATTACCTGTTACGATCAGTGTAGCAGGCAGACATATCTGTAATGCATCTTTCTGCACGGCAGCCTTACGATGCTATATATCTGCAACTCTGCTTTCTTTCTTGAATCCCTCAGAAATCTGACCTAGAGTTCTCTACTCTTTTGTCAGTTCCATCACGGTGAGGTTTCATTCTTTGTGCAAAGAGAGCAGACCTTGCTGCTCCACCTACAAACTTCTCCAAAACCCTCAAACACATTACTTGGAACAAGTTAACGTTTCCAGTCTCCAAAGTAAAATACTACCATGTCAGCAACAGTTGCCAGCACCTTGAAAGCATCTGGATTAAAATAACATGCTTTTTACATTTTAAAGAATGGAAAAAAATCTTTAGTATCAAAATATTCACCTCACAAATGTGTGTCAATGATGCAGCATAAGACCGTTATTGCAAAAAAGGGAGGTTATTGTAAGAGAGGATCAATAGGTCCTGCACAGTCAACCAACTTAATCAGTTACAATGTTTCAGTGAAAAAGTCTCAACTATCACAATCAGCAGATGCTTCTTGAGCTCCCTATGAAATGAAGAAAAAGAAAAGCATTCATTCATTGCCTCTTCTACAGAGGCTTTATGTCTAAATCACTTTCATTTAACTTCACAGTGTCCTTTGCATGAAAATCTACCATCTCCTTGTTGATAGAGGAAGAGGTTAATAGAGAACCTCCAGTTGAAATTAACACCAATTATGAGATGTGTCCATGGGGTCTGTGGGTTTTTCTAGCACGCAGTAGAATGTCTGTAAGTCACTCATGGACACAGACCTAGGCTTCTCAAACCTGGCAATTAGTGGGGCCTCAGTTGCATTGTTTCCTCTAGTTCTGTCCTTTCTGTCCACTTTGTGTGAGATGAATGGGTGATGTCTCAAGCAGGTAATCAACCTCTAGAGATCTGATCATATGGGAGGCAGTGGTGGCTGGAGAGGTGGGTATAGGGTTCAAAATAAGCAAAAAGCCCACAAGGTAATGAAGGACAAACGTTGACTTGACAAACCTGAGTTCCCAGAAGAAGATGTGTATTACAGAGTAAAACTGAATTAATATATATAAGGAGATTCCTATTCTCAGCATTTAACCTATTACAGTTGAGGAGGTTAAACAGTATTCAGCTGAATCAAACATACAGATAGTATCTTAATAGCATTGCAAAGAAAATAAAAAACAAAATAGAAACAAAAATTGAATTTTCTTTATTCCTTATATCCAAAGAAAACCATTCTTGTTGTTTTGGTATAATGGAAGGGAGAATTGGGAGAGAGGAGTAGGCAACTGTTTGAGAGATAAAATCATAACAGAAACATCTCATAAAATAGAGATACAATACCATTACAGAACTAATGTGTTTTTAGATTATGAACATTTGATATGTCATTGTTTTGAAAATGTTTTTAATGATAATATTTTGTTATATGAGCTAAAAATTCAATGATTGCCTTATTTGGGATCACTTACATTTTCTGAAGTGTTTTCCTTTTGTTATCATAAATAATAGACTAGTGGATATGAATCCACTTCTATATATTGAAATATCTTTTAGTCTAGTCATATAGTACATAAGTAATTATTGCTTTTTAAATGAAAATTTCCAAGAATTTGGTATTGATAAGTACTTCTATTATCAATACATGAGAATGAGTTACAAATATTCATTTTAAAATTTCCTAAATGTGAAAACTATTACACAATAAATTATATTGCTTCAATTATATATTATCCACACTCACTAACAATGTTACCCCTTTTCAAATAACTAATTTGTGTCTTGACTCATTTTTCTTTTTTTTTTAAGAATTTTTGTTTTATTTATTTATTTTTTTCTTGTTTTACAACCTTTGGGTTTTTTTTTTTCAAATTTTTTTTGTTTCAATTTTTTTATTGTTTAAATTTAACAATGGTTATATTACATATTTTCATCATCAGATCAGTTTAGATTAATACATATAGGTATATAAGATTGATCAAACAATTAAACATTAACCTTTCTAAATCCACATTACTTTTCTTTTTTCTTTTCCCCTTTCTTTTCTTTGAAAGTTGACATATTGCATATTGTCCTCACAATCATTCTACAGAGTACAGTGTGTGGGCATGACCCACCTCCCTATTGATGTTGCTTAGAAAAATTAAAAAAAAAAAAAAGGAAAGGAATATACTTCTCTTTGGACTAAGAGGATGCAGATACATACACAGTCAAAGGTTTTGCAATTGCAGTGGGCCACCAGTGAAGCTTGTGATGTTGGAGGCTATTGAATCTAAGCCTCCTAAAGCTCATCTCACCAATCTAGCTCTGCGTTCCATGCATTGAAATTAAGGATTTTTTTTTCTTGCTGGGTGGTCAAGGGAAAGCCAAAGCAAGACCTGTATAACTAAACATTCTTTTTTTTTTTTTTATCTTCCAGGGTCAAATCCCCTCAGGATTAAGTTGGAGACCATAAACAGTACTTTGTAGAACTGTTGTTAGTGTCAGCCTTCGGGACGAGTCATGGCCATTGCTTGGCCATTTTGCTTTCTGTGAAAGCCTGAGAGAATGTTTTTCTCTGGGTGATTCTTAGACGCACTGCAGTTCATTCATCCCTTTCCTCTGAGGTCTCATAATCTCCTTGACCAAGAAATTTGGGACACCCCTGAGTTATAGGATATTACAGCACAGGTTCTCTTACATCCTGGGTCTTTATTGACCTTGAAGGGCTAGGGCCAAAATATTGGCTATCCTTATAGCCCTTCTTCTTCTCCAATTGTCGGTCTGTTAACTTACATTCTCAACCCTCCAACAGAAAAGCTTTGTGATACTATTACTCTATAACATAGGTACTGGGCTTATCATCACTGGATTTCTGAGTACCAAATATCTTTGACTTAGCTTGGAAATGATATTTTCTGACCATCATTGATATTCTAATAACTTTCCATACAATGTGATATAAGCAGTTACACAATTTTGACACAGATATTTGGAAATTCAAGGAAATACAAAATTGTAGCCTGTCAAGAGTATGGTTTTTGGCCCAGTCTCTTATTTTCAAGTACTACTCTTGAGAGAATGAC
>PVJA010006020.1:0-63641 GCA_004027025.1 Myocastor coypus
GTCTGAATTCATATGAATCACATCAGTGATCTCTGGAAAATCCTTTCCAAGTTTTCACTAAGGGTACCCAGTAACAGTTGGCCCTAGACCATGCGCTGCCTTACAGCTAAGTCCTACTCTTTTCCACCAGCCTTTTGATTTTAGAGATGCTCATCTCTTGGAGTCACCAGTTCTATCTCTTAGTAATGATATGATAAACTCGATCTGCTCTCAAAAGTTACAACTAGGGTCGGCCAAATAGCTCAGGGGATTAAAACACTTGCTTAGGTAGACACAGTGGCTGGGGTTCCAGCCCCAGTATGCCAGCCAGTCCCAACCCCAGGGTGCACTGAGCCTGTGGTTGAGGCTGGCCATGGTGGTGCATGCCTGTAATCCCAGCACTTTGGGAGGCTGAACATAGGAAAATCCCTCCTATCTATATAATGAAAGGGCCAGGGAGATACACAGGGGTACAAGTGCCTGTCTGGCAAGTCCAAGGTCCTGAGTTCAATCCCCAGTTCTGAAAAAATAAAAAAAAAATGATCTACATAGTGAGGCCCTGAGACCCTGAAGAGCCTGTAGAGCCATATGCCCCCCAAAAAATTATGGCAAACAATAAATGTAAATACATTTGAAAATGTAAGCTTTTAAATGTCAAGTGCTGTATAAATTTAAGGACCTCTCCTTGAACTGTTCTAAGTAACACTCTGTTTCTTTTGGGGATGAGTATTGAAAGGGATGAGCCTTTTTACCTCCTTGCCTTCTCCTTAAAATACAATGTCAACTTTTTAATTCCATCATTTTAAGACTTGATGTTAATTTTTTTGAGAGTGCATCAAACAACTGGTTTGTTTATATTAATTTTTTATATAGTGAAGTTGGATACACCATTGTCCAGTGCATGTATGTTTATAATTATTATCCCTTCCTATTGAAGAGATAAGTGATCTCTTTTTTGCATCTTCTGTTCTTTTGTTTTTACTTTATTTTATTTTATGTTTTGGTACCTGAGACCGAACTTATAACCTTGTGTTGAGGTAGATGCTTGTGCTGCTGAGCTATCTCTATGGCTGTTCTGATCAGTTTTGACTCAACGTATGCTCTGTCTGAAAATAGGACAGCTCTGCTTGCCTTCCAGTTCTTGTTGCATGAAATATTATTTCTATCTTTTCATTTTTAATATATGAATTCCACTTCACATTAAATGTATTCCATGTCTACATTCCATTGTAGTAATTTGCTTCTTAATCCATCCTTGTAATCTGTGTCTTTTGATTGGGGATTTGACACCATTCATACTGAGAGGTATCGATGACAGTTATTGACTTGTTCTTATCATTGCATTAGTTTCTCATTTTCTGTTTTCTTTCTTTTCTTTGTATTTAATATTTACCTTTCCTGGTTTGTTCATTCTCTTTGTCCTTTAGGTATTGTCATCTTCACTATCTCTTTTTAGGATATCCTTGAGAGTTTTTGTGACGTGTTGGTATAGTGTACATGAATTTAATTTCTTTAGTTGCTCTTTTTTCACAGAAATATCTTATTTTTCCATCAATTTTGAACCAGTTTTGCACTCTCTATCATGTTGACTGGCTAGTCGTTTCATTTTGGGTCTGGAAACACTTCACTCCAACCTTTCCTGACTCTTAAGATGTGTGCTGGTAAGTCTGCTATAATTCCAAAGGGTTTTCCTTTGTAAGTGATTCATCGCTTTTCTCTAACTGCCTTTAACATTCTGTCCCTTTGTTAGACTTCTGGATTTTGACAATGTTGTATTCTGAAGAAGTTGTGTTCTGTTCATGGTTATTTGGAGTTCTCTACACATCCATTATTATTATTATTATTATTATTATTATTATTATTATTATTATTTGTCTTTTTGAGACAGAGTCTCTCTAGGCAGTTCAGACTGGCCTTGAGCTCACTTTTGTAGCCCAGGCTGGTCTCGAACTCACACGGATCCTCCTGCCTCAGCCTCCTGAGTGCTGGCATTACAGGTGTGCGCCACGACGCCCTGCTTCCATTATTTGTATATTGAATTATTTTCTCATAATTGTTTTCTATTATTTCTGTATAAATTTTTTATGGTATTTGTGCTGTCTTCTGACTTTTCTCAAATTTGCTTTAATCTTAGGTTAGTTTTCTCTGTATCATTCAGTGGCTGTTGGATCCATTGCTCATATTCTTTTGCTACTTTTGTGGTCTCTAAGAAGTCACCCATCACAGCCTTGCCTTCGTGGGCTGGCACCCTGTCCTCACACCGGTCCCTTCTGCCTATACCTTCAACAGCATTTTTAATCTCTTCAGTTGGTGTTTGGCACTTTTCCATGAGCTCTAATTCTTTTCTATACTGGACACTCATGTTTTGTGTCATTTTGTGGAGCTTGCAAGTTTTTACCAGTGGTTTCTCTAGATTCACAGATTCTTTTGTTCAGTAGGTTCATTAGCTATTTAGTTATGGCCTCTTCGAACTTGACAAGCACCTCATTGATCTGTGTTTTTTAAGATTTTGTCGGCTATTATTTTGAATAATTTGCTGTGCGACTCCAAATCCTCCCCATGTGGATCAGCCTAGGAGAAGAGATTGGGAGGCATTTGGTTGGAGGCTTTCTGCTTTTGTTTGTTTGCTTTAGTGGGCTAAGGATTGTGCGTTGGTTATACCAGAAGGCAAGCTGCTAGTCTAGAGCTCCTTAATTAGTATCTTCTTTTTTTATATTTTAAGATTTTTTTCTTTCTGTATTTAGGGCAGGGTATACAGGGTCTCACTCTGTAGATGGGACTGGCACAGTATGCCTGGGATAGAATCCGGGCCTCTGCGTTCTGCCTAAGCAGGTGCTTTATTCTGCTGAGTGACCAGGCCAGCCTCTAGCTAGTATCTTCCTTGCAGTGATTCCCTCTGTCAAGGCTACCTGCAGGGCTTTCCCCATATCTCAGGGTACCAGCACCACCATTTGTTTGGAGGGGAGGTTGCAGTGTGGCTGGTGCAGTGCCGATTGTTCTGGGAATAGGCCACAGCGTAGCTATTGCTACCAAGGCAGCCCAGATATGGGCATACACAGACTCAATTAGGAATGAAAACTATCTCACATTAGCTACCATAGTAATAAGATCTGTGACAATAACAGCATCAGATACAAACTGGATATTGATATACACTGAGAACCACTAATGTACCAGCCTTAACCATAAAGATGACATCTATAAGTATATGTACTTAATGGAAGGAAAAACAGGACATTATTCAACAGTAATAGCATTGAGTTAGCTAAAGCTTTAATATTCAAACTAATAAAGACAGAAAAAGTGGAGAACTCAACAATTAGAAAAGTAGAATTTGGAAAAAATGAAAGATGAGGAGGAGGAAAAAAAAATAGATGTTGGAACCAAACAGAAAAGAGCAATAAGGAAAGAACAGAAAAAAATGGAAGGTAAATAAAGAAAAAAAATAGGAAAAATTAGAAGGGAGAAAAAAGTTAGAAAGATAAAAAAGAAAAGATGAAATGTGTCCATCCCCCAAAACACAATGAAAGAAAAAACAGAAGAGAGAGTAAAAAAATTTATGTTGATTGAAAAATAAATTCCTTTTTGATTTTGAGTGAGTCCTTTTCCCCTGAGATCTACAGCACAGGAATCCAGCAAGCCACAGTTTGTCCTGCTTGGCTTTCTTGCTGTGAACTGTGAGGTGCCTTCCGTGTTATGGGGGCTCCGCTGTCCCTACACACCGAACTGTGGAGCCTGTCAAATTGAGTCCCATCCTAGTTCATACTGATGGGAAAAGCGACCAGCCTTCTCACCTCTGCCGGAAGTGAGCCTGGGGCAGGGCTTCAAGCAGACTGCACAGCTAGTACCAACGCTTTCAGAGAGTCCCTCCTCTCAGCTATGCTCCCCAGCCCTGGTTTCTCCAAATCTATCCTGATCTGAGCTGAAACTTCTCAAGGGGTCTCTGTTTATCACCACATCCAATCACTGGGAGGAAGTTATGCTGACAAGCCTGAAGTGGAGTTTTTCTGTAGAGGCGCTATGGTTCACTTAGTCTTAAACAACCCCGTCCCCACAAATGGAGGCTGATTTAACACTCTCCCATGTGGGTGCTGCCCTGATTTCTTCTCGAACTCTAACCTGTGAGGAACAACATTGCTTTTGGAGTAAAAATCCCACGCTGTTTTTGTAGTTTGAATAACTGACGGTATCTCAGGGGACGCAGCCACCAACCCTGCAGTTTACTTGCCTTCTTCCCACAGCCTACCAGTTAGTGCATGATCAGGTCGGCTGTTTGCTGAGCACTTGTGCTGCCCAGTGCCATGAAGCAACAGAACACAGAGGGGCCTGAGGTGGCCAGTGGCCGTGGCCAGGTACAGACCCTACGGTGTGAAGTTGGTTGCGGAACAAGAACATACAGGAACAGGCTCCTCCCTCGCTCTTTTGTAAAACCTCACCATCATCCTTGGTGCTGCTGCTTCACATTTGTACATTTTTATTCATGCCACACTAGGCTCATGATATAGTCGTGCTAACTCAGGTCACATGCCACCAGTCACTGGGCAGTACTCCTCTCACTTCCCACCATTGGACAACTTCTTTTACTTATTTTTTTATGGTAGTTTTCATTACCTGGAATTACTTTCTTCATTTATTTACTGTATGTTGTGTGCCCAATCAGTTAGACTGTGACACTTTGTTTTGTGACAGACAGTGTTAGATATATTGGCGACACCGATGTGAACCATCAGGCATGCCCTTAAAGAGGCATGCGCTAAACAAATGGGTGAGCATAGCTCTCTGTGGATACATATGGCAAGAGGTGAAATGAGCTATAAAGGACACCACAGGAAGATGCAAGACTAAAGGCTAGTTCATTTTTTTTATATCAGATGTTCAGGCAGGCTTTCCTGAGAGGGGCTCTTTGCACAAAGACTAGGGCGGTGCGAAGCACATGTCTAGGAGAAGGTGGCCTGAGTGGGGGGAATCGGTAGTGCAAAGGCTCTGGGGTGGGGAATATGTTGGAAGACCAGTGAAGAGGCCAGGATGGCTGAAGTGCCCTGAGCCCGGTGAGTCAGCAGCTGTTGAGAGCAGAGAGCAGAGGTCTGGACACCATGTGTACTTGCTTTGAGGTTCAGTGAAGATCTGAACCTGTCTTGGCCCACAGATATATAACTCAGGGGCACAGTGCCTGTCTGCTAAGCACGGAGTCTTGAGTTCAATGCCCTGTACCTTCCACCCCACAAAAACAAAAGCAAAAACAAAAACAGATTTGAGGTCTCAGCTAGTCGTGGTGGTACATTGTGTCAAGCCCTGCAGGAATATGGTGAGTTTGAGCCCAGCCTAGGTAATGTAGTGACAAAAGAAAAAAGTTAGGGATTAGCTCAGTGGGAAGGCTGTGGATTCAGTTTTCAGTACTGAAGAGAGAGAGACAGAGAGAAAGAGAGAGAGAGAGAGACAGAGAGACAGAGACAGAGAGAGACAGAGACAGAGAGACAGACAGACACAAAGACAGACAGAGACAGAGAGAGACAGAGAGACAGAGACACAGAGACACAGAGACAGAGAGACACAGAGACAGACAGAGACAGAGACAGAGAGAGACAGAGAGAGAGAAAGAGAGACAGAGACAGAGACAGAGAGAGAGACAGACAGAGGCAGAGAAAAAGAGAAAGAGACAGAGACAGAGAGAGAGAGAAAGAGAGACAGGGACAGAGACAGAGACAGAGAGAGGGAAAGAAAGAGAGAGAGAGATTTGACATCTTCCTCTGAGTGAAATGTAGGTCATCTCTGGAGGCTTGAGCCAAAGGCTGTCATAAAATGCTAGTAGCTCTGGCTGCCATGTGCATGGGAGCTAAGGGAGGTGTCATCGCCAGTGCTGAGCTAGAACCTGCCCTGTCCCCTCACCAGAGGCTGCTCTGCTCTTCCTTTCTAAGACTGACCACCGGGTCACCTGCAGTGAGCCAACGGGGGCTGATTATTCCACAGGGATTCGCAGAAGCTGCCAAAGAGGACTTTTCCACTGTTTCCGTCTCCTTCCTTGCACGATGCCTCTGTCCTCCTCATCCTTATTCCTTTCTTATTTGCTGGTTTCCCTTCTTGCTAGCTTCTCTCTCTCCTTCCTTTGCCCTCTCTTCCTTTTTGTAGTTTATAGCATTATAACCTTTCTTTACTATTCAGAAGTGAAGTTTTGATGTCCATTTACTGCATAGCTTTGAGAGAGCCTTGGGAGGTGCTGACAGTGGCCCACGTGAGGCGTGATGATGTTTAGATGATGGAGGCAAAGAAGCAGATGCTAGGAACTGCTCAGACGCTGGCCTGAATCTTCAAAGAACACGTGGGACTTGCCAATTGATTCAGAAAATAGATGTGAAACATTTCTATTTTATACAATAAGGGGAAACAAGTCTTGGCTTGAGTAATTAAAGGAATATTTGTTTTGATAATGATTAAGATGGGGCCAGCCTCATATCTCAGTGGACTAAAAGCACCTGTTTAGGCAAAGCACAGTGGCCAGGTTCAATCCCCAGCACGCCCCGTGCCAGCCCTGCCCACCGGGCATGTTGAGAAGGCAATTGAGACTGGGCGCAGTGGTGCACGCCTATAATCTCAGTACTTTGGGAGGCTGAACACAGGAGGATCACTACGAGTCCATTTTACATAGTGAGACCCTATAGACTCGGTATCCCCTGTCCTACGCACACACACTCACACACATACACACACACACACACACACACACACACACACACACACACACAGATTGAGATGATACCAGAAGTGTTAAGATAGAAGAAAAGTATCAAGAATCTGATTAGGGACACACTGATCTACCCAATGTCCTTCCCAGTGCAGACACTGAGTAGGAAGTTGAATGCATAACTCTGGCATTCAGTAAAGAAATCTGCATTGGTGCTATGAAGCTAGGAACCATCTAGAAAGACAATGTCATGCCTCTGTTCTCCATTATTAAATAAGGGCCAGTTGCATATCAGTTGCGTATCAGTTTTGCAAGGCTTTTTGTGCAGACCAAGTAGGCGGTGTGGGCGAAATGCTATTCATCTTCAGACTGCTGAGTCACATCTTCTCTTGATGCCTTTTATTTTGTTTTTTAATTTTTTTTTAAGAATTTTTTATTTTATTTATTTATTTTTTTCTTGTTTCAGAACCTTTGTTTGTTTTATTTATTTATTTTATGGCCGGCTCAGCTGGCCCTGAGGGCAGGGCTGGCGCAGCATGTGGTGCCAGGGATCGAACTGCGGTCCCTGCAGACGCCTAAGCTTTCCTAAGCAGGCGCTTTAGACCCCTGAGCCATCCTGCCGGGCCCCTTGATGCCTTTTAAAACAATGTAATTTCAACAACTTGTGTAAACTCTACTGACTGCATTTCTGCTTGATCCTCCTCTATGCAGTTGTATATTTGAGGGGCTTGTGTCTTAGAGCCAACTGGCCAGAGTGGTTTCAGGATTCAGGAACTAGCTGTATCAAAATTAGCTTGATAAATTTTAAAATACAAGTTCTTGTACCCAAGTATCAGCTATCATATACAGTATAATGTGAGTCCAACGGTCCCGGAATTTTCATTTTAACTAGTTGGTAAAATGCCTCATTATCGTTTGTGTATCCTTTTGTAAGATTTCCCACTGCGAAGATTTTAATGATTGTTTACATCATTTATGTATTTAGGTTTGCCTGCTCATATCATAATTCGTTTAGATTAGAATAGATTTTTTTAGAAAAAATTATGATTATGGAAAATAATATGGCTTTAGTTTATACTATTGAAAATATAAGTACCCAATTACCGCAGCCACATAAACAGCACGTGGTGGTGCTTCTCCCAGTTCTGGGTACAATAGTACAATTGTAGTTTCCCTCGTCCTCTGATGATTTAGATGCTGGCAAAAAGTGGTCGTGGCCAATGAGCTTTGGGCTGAGGACAGAGCTTTTGTTGTTGTTGAGCAGGGAGCGCAGTCAAGGATCTTTGCACGGAGCTACATCCCCAACCACTTTTATCTTTTATTGTACAACCAAGTCTCCCTAAGTCACGCAGGTCAGCTCGCAGAGTGCTAGCGTCACGGCGTTCAGCCCAGCGCCCCTGGGTAGGATGCAGCATGAATCCTCAGTGTTTCTGAATCTTCCTTGCTAGTTTCTCCAGTCTCAAGCCAGCAATCACATCTTCTGTTGCTCACCTGAGGTGGGCCAACTAGCATAGCCCCTGGCACCTCTGCAACTGGTATTTAGTGTCAGAGACAATTACTCCCTTGCAATTTTTAGACGGTTGGTTCTGCAGCATAATCTAAAGCTTTTACCTTCTGTAGCGACATTGAGTAACCCAACCCTGATTTATTTTCTGTTAGACTGATATTGTGAGTTACACTGAGCCATTTTGTTCCTTCAACAAATTAGGGATTTTTCTCTGTTTTGACTACTGGCAAGAAACAATGCACAGGCTCTGTGTGTCTTATTTTAAATAACATTGCCACTGTATATTTTTGAAAGTTGCAAAGTGATTTCAGCAAATGCATAAACTTGGACTAACAATCAGGTGCCACACCAAACCTGTTCCAAACATTCATTCTCCACCCTTTTTTGGGTGGATGCCACCTTGCGCCTTGAGGGAAGGATTCCTTGCAAGGCAGAGGAAATGCACTAACTTGCAAAGAGCGACAAGTGAGAACCCTCCTGCCACAGCAAGGAGGAGTAGCAAGAATTCTAGGTGTAGCAGGACACTTCAAAGATGGAAGACTCTCAAACCTTACTCTGGGATTTCTTATGTTTTGATTACAAAGCACCGAAGTGATTGCTCTGTTTATTTTTTTTAATTTATTTTTTAAAATCTTTTTGAGACAGAGTGTCACTATGCAGTTCAGACTGACCTTGAGCTCACTTTTGTAGCCCAGGCTGGTCTCAAACTTGCATTGATCCTCCCACCTCAGCCTCCCACATGCTGGGATTACAGGCGTGCACCACTATGCCTGGCTTGCTCTGTGTGTTTGTTTGCAGCAATCTGTGAGTTATGTGACACCTTTTGGTTTCACAGCACAATGTTTGGGAACTCGAGGCAACTGCCACCATGATTGTCTTTGCAATATAGACCACTAATTGAAAACGTATATACATAAATTTTAAATGATGTGTATGGTGGATCTCTGATAAAGCTTCCTCAAATCTTAGTTAATTTGTCCAGCATGAAGACAGAAATTAAACTGATGTATTGTAGACTTCATTTGGGGGGACATTCGAAAGCACTGGTGAGATAGCTCAGCAGACTAAGTGCCTGCTTTGGCAAGCACAAGGACCAGGGTTCGATCCCAGGTCCTACATACTTTGCCAAGGTGCACTAAGCTGGCAACCAAGTCCAGACATGGGGAAGCAGGCCTGTAATCCCAGTACTGGAGAGGCTGAAAACAGGAGTCTGGGTTGTGTAGTGAGACCATGTACCAAATACATATAATTTAAAAGAATAAAAGTTAATTGTAAGCTCCAATGATTAAGGAGTTTTGTATATTCTGCTATGCTCTATTAAGGTTGTCATACCTGTAAAATGACCAGAACTTTGCATCATTTTATTTAACAAATACAGATAACCTAGTACTCGACTTTTTACTTTACTGAGCTTTATTTTATTTTATTTTATTACTATTTTTTTTTCTTTTTGAGACACGGTCTTGCTATGCAGTTGAGGCTGGTCCTGAGCTCACTTTTGTAGCCCAGGCTGGTCTTGAACTGACACCGATCCTCCTGCCTCAGCCTCCCGAGTGCTGGGATTACAGGCGTGCGCCACCACACCTGGCATGAGCTTTATTTTAAATATTTAAACCATTTCACTTAAATTGATCAACAAATTAATTCTTTAAACCATATAATACATATGATATAGAATAGATAACACATAGAATTTAATTATTTAAATATTATGTAGGGTTTTTAACCTGAAACATATAATACCAGTTTGAAAATAATTTTTTTTTTTTTTTTTTTGGCTTTCTGAGACAGAGTCTCCCTACATATGTGGTTCAGGCTGGCCTTGAGCTCACTTTTGTATCCCCAAGCTGGTCTCGAGCTCATATAGATCCTCTTGCCTCAGCCTCCCAAGTGCTGGGATTATAGGCGTGTGCCACCATGCCCAACCTGAAAATGAAAATCTTGAAATTTGGGATTATGATTTTCAGTGCCTCTTTGCTTTTTCTGCATATTCATGGTCTGGAATGGAGATGAATTTTCCTACTTGTTTTAGTTTCCAAATATTTTGCCAACTATGAATGAACTAGGTCACAGAGGAAAACATTTGTTCTACTGCCACGTTAATATTCTCGTGTTTAAAAACTGAACTAGCCCATCCATCACTTTGCTAAGATTTGTAGCTTCTGGCAGAAGTAAAATATGGTTTCTAAAACCCCACTAATAAACATATGCTCTTAAAAATCTTAATTTTATTTCAAATTCATTAGTTCACTGTTAGGAACAAATAGTTATTAGATGGCTATGAGGAAATAAGATTGATTAAGAAATGAATTGATTAAGAAATGCTGCATGGGCCCAGGCCCTGGGCATGCTGAGGCCTGGCATGGTGGCACACGCCTATAATCCCAGCCCTGGTGAAAGCTGAAAAGATGAGGGTCACTATGAGTCTGAGCTGTATAGTGAGACCCTGTACAAAATTCCTTTAAAAATGAATTTTTAGGGGCTGCAGAGATAGCTCAGGGGTCTAAGCATCTGTTCAGGCAAGCACAGGGACCACAGTTCCATCCCTGACAAAACAAGCTGCCTTGGCCGTGTCACCAGGCCTGCTAATTTGTCACCAAGACGGAGAGTGGTGGCACATGTCTGTATCTGCTCTAGAAAGGCTGAAACAGGATGATCACTGTGAGTCAGACTTGCATAGTAAGATCCTGTACCAAATACATAAATTGAATAAGTAAGTAAACAAATAAGAAATAAGTAAAAATGACTTACAATGTATAAAATGGCCTATTATAAAATATTTTCTAAAGAATTTAAAACAATGTCTGAAATATAATTTTAGACATTAGATTTTTATAATATATTTACATCTAAAACAATATTTTAAGTTTTTGGAGCCAGGTGTGGTGGCACATGCCTGTAATCCCAGCACTCAGGAGCCTGAGGCAGGAGGATCGATGTGAGTTCGAGACCAGCCTGGGCTACAAAAGTGAGCTCAAGACCAGCCTGAACTGTATAGTGAGACTCTATCTCAAAAAGACAAAAAAACCAAAACAAACAAAAAAACCGCCAGTATTTTAAGTTTTGTATTTAATTTACATCACGGTGATTGAAAAATTGACAATTTATAGATATTAAACAAATTGATTCATATGTTAACTTTTAGGCAATATTTTTTCACTATAATATTACTGATGTTTTGCAAACAAAGTAGCAATAGTATATTTTACTTAATAGAAACTCGAATGTGGTATTACCTATTTTAATATTTGAATTAATTTTGACCTCTTTTAATTTTGACGTCTAAAAATTGCTTATTTCCAAAGTTAGATTTACTGATATTCAGGTGTAATATGTTTCAAAAAACTGAACAGGATGACTACTTTTATTTTATTATTTATTTGTGTTTGTATTTTAGTGAATGGTTTACAGGGTCTTTAGGGTCTCACTACTAGATTGGACTCAGCGAACCGCCTGTTTACAGCCTCCCAAGATTTACGATTACAGGTGTGACCACCTCAGCCAGTGTCAACTGCAGCCTCAGCATTCCCCAGGGCTGGGGCTGGCATTGCAGGCTGAAATCGAATCCCTGGCCCCTGCACCTGCTTGCAAGCACTTTAATCCACTGAGCTATTTAACTGGCCCTGAATGACCACTTTTATAAGGAAAGATAGTTTTAACTGTCTGACGTTAGCAGTTTTAAACCCTTAAAACACCAATTTCAATGAGGATGTTTTATTTTTAATATGTATTTTTTTGAGAATAAATGTGAAAATTTGATATGTTATGTTATTTAATGAAAATATTTAAGGCTGATTATATGTTGCTTTTTTTTGTTTCAGGACCATTAAAATGAAATTTTAAAGGAAACACTCTGAAGTAACAGTAAGTCTTAATTATTTGAAAGACATTATTTGATTATAACAATTGTTTTTATGTATTATGGCCTTCTCAGCCTGCCCTGGGGATAGGGCTGGCGCAGCATATGGTGCCAGGGATTGAAGTGCGGTTTCTGCAGGAACATAAACTTGCTTAAGCAGGTGTTTCAGACAGCTAAGCCATCTTGCCTGCCCTGAAAAACATTATTTGAATGTTACACTGTAAGACACCGAATTTCCTGATTTTCTCCCATTTGAACTTGTATTCTAGAATAGACTACAAAATCTAAGCAGAACTCTGTACCTCAGAGTACATTT
This sequence comes from Myocastor coypus, assembly GCA_004027025.1. NCBI lineage: Eukaryota > Metazoa > Chordata > Mammalia > Rodentia > Myocastoridae > Myocastor > Myocastor coypus. The sequence goes on from PVJA010006020.1 coordinate 12,341, forward strand.
TTACGTGAAGCCAGTTTTTTGTTTGTTTGTATTTTAGGGAAGGGTCTACGGCGTGTTCAGGGTCTCACTACCAGATTGGACTCGTAGTGATCCACCTGTTTTCAGCCTCCCAAGAGCTGGGATTATAGCTGCGCACCACCACACTGTCTCTGTTGCCATCTCAGCGTCCCTGGGAGTGGGGCCAGCTCTACAGACCCGGTGCTTTAACTGACTGAGTTATTTGTCCAGCCCTGGTGTATTTTTCACTATGCTTTTCCAGCTAATAAATTTGACAAGCTGAAGTCCATTCCTATTTAGAGCACTGTCCACAAAAGTATTCCTTTTCCAATGCAATGTTCTTTTAAAAGTCCCCCCCCCCCCCACCGCGTGCTTTGGTACAAATGCTCTTAAGCTCAGGATTAGCTTCCCAACATGGTAGAGTGTCTGTTTCTGCTGTGCTAAAATAACAGCGCTCGTGCTGCATGTAAGCTTTGCTCAGAGAAGACCTACTCGCTCAGCGAAGTGAGGCCAACCACCCTTCCTTGATGCAGTGGAGCAAGACGGCTCCTGGGAAATTTAATCTGCTCACCTCCGGTTTTCACATGTTGCTTTGCTGTCTCCTATCCATGACCCTAATGTGTTTATTATTTACGGAAAAATTTAATCACCTGTAAGTTTCCTTCTCAAATATGTATACATCAAAATGAGTAGAAGTAGTGTATTTTTCATTACTCATTAAATGTTTTTAAATGTTTTGGTTAAATTATTAACCAGTAGTTTCATAAAGTGCTATTGTATTAAAGCAGATGCATGCTTTCTACTAATATTAAAATACACCTTTGTAGCATTTTTTATCCTAGGGCATATGTTTCAAGTGTGCATTTAATGATATCCTCAAAAGTAAAGGAGAAAAGCAAGTAAATTGATTGGTGAATTTAAACACATGCATGTGTGTGTGTTACATACACAGATTATACCAAATATAATGATATATCATTATGTGTTTTATAGTTATGTGACTGTATATTATATAAAAATATAATTTAGAGTACATTTAAATTAATCATGAAGTCTAAGTAAATTACATGAGTACAAATATTTACATGCAAGTAATTATGTAGAAGTATAATTGTGAAAATAGTACTTTGCAGAACACAGAACAGAAAGTCACCAGTGCTCTCCGCCTTGCTCTCCCTCTCCCCGAGGCACTGCCTCTGCCTCGCGCGTGTGAGCGTCGCTAGCGCAGAAGCACAGATCCGTATGTGCCCGTCACTTTTGCCAGGGAGGAAGCCATGTTTTTGCTTTTGAGGACGGCTCTTCCACTTCTATGTCATAGACATCCTTTCAGGTTCCTAAGAAACACCCACTGCTGAGCAAAGAGCACAGTTATTGATAAGTATGTGCAGTCACTGATATTCAGCAAAAAGCAGAAGCATTGATACCGCCATGAACTGCAAATGTCGGTCAAACCGTAACCACAGATCTGACAGCCGCAAGGAAAGGTCTCTCCTGCCTACGGCAAAGTGGGAAATCAAGAATCGCGACATAATTTGCTATTCAGTGGGCAATGTCATTTTACTGATCTGATGTGCTGTAGACTAAGCTTTGTTATAAAGATGAGAATGAAAATAAATTAAGCCATGGACTTAAGTAAATGAGCAAATTCAAAGAAAATAAACAATAAATTCTTACTTGAAATAAGTAATATTTTAATAAAAGCCATCAGTAATTTTGTTCAGAGTGGTACAGATTATCATTCAATAGACTTGCATTATAAATAATATACTAATATAATATAACATTATATTAATATGACATCCCTTATATATGTTCATCTATATATATATTTTTTTGTGTGCTACCAGGAATCAAACTCAGGACCTTGTTCTTGGCAGGCAAGCACTTATTCCACTGAGCTATCTCTCTAGCCCTTCATCTATTACATATTTATAATAATATGTTGACATTTATTCTCATTCATTAAACCTACCACACAGGTCCATTTGACCTTCGACTTCTTAAATTATTATTTTTGTCGGTGATGTTTTAGTACTGGGGATTGAACTCAGAGTCTTGTGCCTGTCAGACAAGAGCTGTGCCACTGAAATACATCCCCGGCCCTGCCTTCTTAAATTTTAGATAGGAAAAACATCTTTCTTTTATAAAATTTGCATCTTAGCACAATAGCATGACTACATCATGCTTTTTAGGAACTTTTCAAATTAAACTTTTAGCCTTTGTATCTGTGCATGGCTACGGGAACCTGTGCTGGTACTGATCCTAGATACAAACTCAACCATATGGACCAGGGAAGGCAGCCCAAGCAAAGCATGAAGAGAAAGTTGATATAAATGGCCCAGTGTAACCCATGGATGTCCCTTAAACATTGACTGTGCACCAGATCCACTTGCAACAGCCAGTGTTGTGCTAATGGGCACAGCTCCGGCACCGTGCCTCTGACCTTGTTGTGGGTGGGAAGAGTGTCTGGACAGACAGTCAGCCCACCAGGCATTTTTGATAGTGTTGAATAATGTGCATAAAAATGAAGTCCATTAGGAAGCTACAGAGAGTGTGTACTTTTTTTTTTATTTTTTATTTTTTTTCTTGTTTCAGAACCTTTATTTGTTTATTCACTCATTTTTATGGCCAGCTCAGCCTGCCCGAGGGCAGGGCTGGTGCAGCATGTGGTGCCGGGGATCAAACTGTGGTCCCTGAAGCTGCCCAAGGTTTCCCAAGCAGGTGCTTTAGACCACCGAGCCATCCCACCGGGCCCCAGAGTGTGTACTTTTAGGTTGAGGAAGCTTTGCTGATGTGGCAGCGTCTCAGAGGAGACCTGACAGAAAAGATGTTTGGGAAGGAGCATCCCAGCAGAGGAACAGCCAGGGTCAAGTTTCCAGACAGAGAGCAGTGTGGTGTATTTGGACAATGCCAAAGAGGTTGCATGATGGGGCAAAGCCTTCCTTGGATTTATTACCCAAGTCAAGGGTCCTGAATTAATTAATTGATTAATTAGCATTTAAGGAAGAGTCTGCAAGGTGTTCAGTATCGCATTACTAGATCAGACTGGCAGTGATCCACTGTTTACAGCTTCTCAAGAGCTGGGATTACAGGAGCACGCCGCCACACCCAGTCTCAATTGCGCTCTCAGTGCTCCCTCAGGGCGGAGCCAGCAGGGCAGGCCCTGGAGTCTAATCCCTGGTCCCTGTGCCTGTTTGCAGGTGCTTTAATCTGTTGAGCTATTTGGCTGGCCCAGAGATTATTTTTTAAGCCAAACGGGAAGCCAGTGGAGAATTTCGATCAAGGACGTCCCAGTTTACCTTTCTCATGAGTTTGCAATGCTTAAGGCCCAAGAGCAAGTTGCAGATTAGCTAAGCACTTCGTGTGGTCCTTCAGAAAAGCTGGTGTGCATACATTAAGGGCTATTAATTAAAATGATATGAATAACCCAATGTCTTTTTCATATTTTATTCTCACGGTAGAATAAATATGTATAAAATCTTTAAAATAATATTGTCATAGAGTAAGTTCTAAGAAATTATTCTTTTGTTTTGGTACTAGCAATATTGAACTCAGGACCTTTGCACATTGAGCGATACCCGTACATCTTTTTAAATTTACATTGTGAGAAAACATGTCCATAAGGCCCCCACTGGTCCAGGCTGGGTTCAGGCTTAACATCTTCCTCCTTCAGCTTCTCGGAGCACCTGGCATGGCTGCCACACCAAACTTGCAATACTGGCCATAACCTGTTCACCACTGTCATCATTATGCAGAGCCAGAATAGATTCATTTAGAAAAACACATGGTCCCCTCAGATGCAGTTCCAGTAAGATCTTCTCTTCGCTAAGTCAGCCTTGTGGGGAACTCTCTCCTACATAGACTTGGTAAGGAAGAGTGCGTCTGTCACGCAACACTTCATTTTAGAATTGCTGCAAAACTTATCGTTAAAAACCTAATTTGAAAGCTAACAGCTTTGATAAACCTATTTAAATTCTTTCTATTTAAAACTTAAGTCCTGGGGGGCTGGCAAGATGGTTCAGCAGTCTAAAGCACTTGCTTAGGAAAGCTTAGGCAACTGCACAGACCCAGCATCACATACTGCGCCAGCCTCACCCCCAGAGCAGGATGAGCCGGTTGTAAAACAAAACAACAACTGAAGTCCTGGGACAACCCACTCAGGACTCCCTTCCTATCTCTCTTGGACAGGAGCTTTCTTTCCCTTCGTAAATATATTCTGCTCATAAAAAAATAAATAGAATAAAATTTAAGTCCTGACCAAATTTCTCTCCCCTTATTATATCCTTTAATGTAGCCATTTATTTTAAATTTATTTAATTTTGCCCCCGTGTACATTCACTTAAAATGTCCTTTTCCCAGCATGTTACCCTTATACTGGAATGTATGCAATGTACTATTGTTTATGTTTTTAGATGCTTCATCCTAATTGAGCTAGATTACACACACATATACCCAGCATATATATTACCAGCATTCTTTGAAATCCATGGCTTACCACATGAAGACAGTTATGTTAGACTTTATAATCATATAAATAACAAATATATAGTTATTTTGAAAAATATGAAGACTTTGTAGGCAGTACTTCTAACCACACATGCATATGCACAGCGATATTAAATAATGCATATTTTTAGGTGATGCAGTCAATTATATATTCATTAAATGTCAGTTTAGGAGAGGGTGATAATGTTCTTTAGGAGAGTGGAAACAGTTATTTTGTAAACTCTTCAATGAATTGCTTTTTTAGTTTCTTTTTCTTTGTAGTTTTATTTTTTAATATTTAAACACTAAAATGTCAATTGAATTTCATGTATCTATTAAAATTCTGTCATCATTTTATTATACACCCACCCCCTCTTTTAAGTTACTGCTTAACTTGTATAGGATCTCTACATATGTTGCTCATATTAGGAAAAAAATAATGAGACGTGACGGTATCAACCTAAGAGGTGATTTATTTTCCATGAAAATTTTAATACCTGAATTTATAAGTGTATACGTAGTATTTTGTAGAGAAATTTCTTCTAAATTCTGCAACAATGAAATGATTTAGGTACTTATATTAACAAAATATCACATAACAAACACCTGCTTATTTTGAAATTCTCGCAGTGAAAATTATCCGTAATGCCTGATTCTCATTGCTAAGGGTAAGAGATATGTAAACAAGGCTGCTCTTAATCTTGAAAAGCATGTAAAGCAAAATTCAAACCCAGACATCAACCGACAAAAGTGTTCTCTAATTTGTCACTAATTCATTGCTCCCTATAAAGACTCGTTGGCCGCTGCGCCCACAGCAGGCTGGCACTTGCTTTGTATCATTAAACTGCTATTACTGCCATCTAGTGGCAGAAAATAATTCAAGTCACTATGTGAGGATCTATGCCTGGGGCCTAAGTTTCTGGGAAGGAGAAAGCCACAGTTCTTGTGTGTACCGGAGAGGGTGAAACAGCAAGCTCAAGATACAAGCATGAGGAGACTGGGTCATAGTGGATAGCTACAACTGGAAAAGTTCAAGGAGTGGGTAGGGAGAAAAAGATTACTTGAATTTTTTTTTTTATTATTATTATTATCTGTACAGTTGTTTTCTCTCTATTTAATTGTAGATCAATTATTTACATATGCTCATTAAGTATGACAAATTCTGGTAACTTACATTAGTTATTATCAGACACTGAGGTGGAAACAAAAGCGAAGAATCTCACCCACAGATAGGCCTGGCCTCAGTAGGCCAGGCGTTTGTGAATCTAATAGCTCGCAGGGGACTCCCTGCTCCTGTGCATGGTAGAGCTAGATTTGCATAGCTGTGGCCCTAAGTAGGTTGTTGCAGCAAAACAGCTAAGAAGTGGGGAAAGCCCGGTAGAGTGCTGTCTCCGTGTAATGCCATGGAGTAAGTCATTCAGTGACAGAGAGAGTAAAACTGCCATTTATCAGTTTTCTGGCTTACTCCATAAGCGCAGCCAGCCTATGAAGCACCTTACCTTTATCATCTGTAAAATAAAATAACAGCTGGGCGTAGTGGTGCACGCCTGTAATCACAGCACTTGGGAGGCTAAGGCAGGAGGATCACTGTCAGTTCGAGACCAGCCTGGGCTACAAAAATGAGCTCAAGGCCAGCCTGAACTGCATAACGAGACCTTGTCTCAAAAAGACATCAATAAATAAGTAAATAAATAGATAGATAGATAGGTAGATAGATAGATAAAATAATAGTCACACCAGTAGCAGTAGCTCAGTATTCTTATTAGGAATAAATAATGTAAAAAGTCTCAGGGTGATCCAGGCAAATATCTCCTTACAGGTCAAAACCAAAGGCCTACAGTTTTATGTAGAAAAAAAAAAAAAAAAAAGAATTGTTTCTATTCTTTAGCATAACACATGGCACCTACTGACCAACAAATGTGAGCGTCACCAACAAGTGTCACTGTGGATAAGTATGAGTGTATTCACACTGTAGAAAACTGCCTCTCAAAGAAGAGAGAATTGTGACATTCCCATAAAAGAAATCTAATTCACGAATCCACAAAAGGTGTTACCTTGTGGCTTTACTGATGGAGAAAGGAAACAAGAAGGCTGGGTAATAAAATCCATTTGAGTGTGGGAAACAGAAAGAATAGTATTGAGGAAATGCTGCGATGATTAGCTTTTCCCTTTGTGTGTTGCATGGAGCCAAGGCTGGACTGGCAGGAAAGTACACTGAATTCCTATTATGCATCAGTGTGTGTGACCTGCATGGACGTGAAAGGCAAAATTTCCAGATAAATTTAATAATGTTCAAAGCCTGGTACGGGGAACGAGCCCAGGAAAATATCTGTTGTTTTCTATATTAGTTGAGCAAACTGTATATTTCACATATTTGAATTCTCTGCCATCTATTATATATGCTATAAACATTTGTCCACTGATTTGTGAGTTCTTTTTTATGTTAAATCATTAAGTTGTGTGAAATAGTACTCATATTCATAAAGGCTTAGTTTGCAACAAAGAAATGTTAGCCCTGTTGTTGAAGGAAAGAATTTCATTACATAAAAAAAAAAAAAAAGTTTTGCTTTTTCTGAGTAAAATCAGTCGCTTGGCCTATACGAGTCAATATTTCCTGTCTTTTACCCTGAGGTTTCAAGCTTTGCCTTAAGTGCACTATTTTTTTTTTTTAAATAATCTCTTATTTAAGTTTTTGGTACAGGGTCTCGCTACACAGCTTGGACTCATAGTGATCCTCCTGGCTCAGCTCCCCAGGTTGGAGATGAGAGGCGGGCAAACACCGCCACACGCGCTTTCAGTAGTCTGCAAACCTGGTGTCCTGGCTGGTATGGCACGCCATACTGAGGACTGAATTTGGAACTTTACAATTGCCCAGCAGGCACTTAGACGACTGAGCTATCACCCCAACCCAAGCGTCCTAATCTGTATCTTTACTTTTGAACTACAGAGAATCATGCAACATACCCTAAAAATCTAAAATTTTAGGTTCTGTGTTAGAATTAGGCTTGCTATTATTAATTGAAATTGATCTTAGTGACTATTTGTGTGTTCCATCAATTTGGATGGTTACTTCTTTGTTTGAAAATTCCTGCTTTTTCCAAAATTTTAAAAAATTTAAATTTGTTTATGGGTGAAAAATGTACCACTATAATTACCTGTATTATAATGATTCTAAGTTGCAAAACAGTGACAGGAAGATTTTTAAACCAACTCAACTGATTCAACATGATGCGTTTAAACAATAAGATGTCTTGGGAGGCTTAAACAGGCGGAACACTGTGAGTCCAGTCTAGTAGTGAGACCCTAAACACCCTGTAGACCCTTCCCTAAATATAAAAAAAGAATATAATGATTACGCTATTTCTTTAATGATGGAAGTCAAGCTGACATTATATTAATGGATCAAGGATTGAATTGTTGAATTTTGTCCCCAAAACATGCAATTCTAGAATCCTGTTCTCCCAACCAAAAGCTGACGTTCTAGTTGCATAATGCAGAAAATATTGAAAACAGAATTCATGTATCTCTATGTTCATTTTATTTTATTTTATTTTATTTTATTTATTATTTATTTATCTTTATGGCCAGCTCAGCCTGCCCTGAGGGCAGGGCTGGCGCAGCATGTGGTGCCGGGGATCAAACTGCGGTCCCTGCAGCCACCCAAGCTTTCCTAAGCAGGCACTTTAGACCACTGAGCCATCCTGCCAAGCCCTCTATGTTCATTTTAGCATTAGCCACAACAACCAAATGATGAACAACCCCTATGTTCTTTGGAAAAATATAGTGTGTGCATACACTGAGGTGTTAGATGATCTTAAAAAGGAGTGGCATTCTAATACATTGCAACAGTGTGGGTGATCCTTGTGGACGTTATGCTAAGCAAATTTTCCAGAAGTAGTGGACAGATATTTTAGTATCCTGACTACATGCAGTGCCTAGAAGAGGCAGATACACAATGACTAATGTGTAACAGCGGTTATAACAGTGGACTGAGGGAAGACACAGATGTATGACTATTATTTAGTGAATACAAGTTTCAATTTTTAATACTGTGAAAATTCTGGTAAGAAATTGTGCTGGTGGTTGCAAAATAGAAATAAGTTAATTCCATGGTAAAGTACACTTCAAATTATGAAAATGAGTAAATGATATGTATGTCTCACATAAAAACATTTCTGAAAAGGTCTAACACAGTCTTTGACATTATGGAATATAATTATGTTGTACCAGTCAGATTTCTCTTGAGGATTTGGAATGTATGGTGCCCAGAACTTAAAGGAGGAGAGGATTATTTTGGTTCATGTTTTGGAGGTTGCAAGCCATGGTCAGCAGCACCAGGCAACTCAGTCCAGCCGAACAGCATGGCAGCAAAAAAAATAGAGGAGAGGAAGGGCCCAAGAAAAAAGGGTGGGACCTAAGGTCACTTCCAAGACTGCACGCTCCACGGCCTAGATATGGCGCACTCTTAGGCATCTCTCTGGCAAGTTCACAACTGAGAGTAATCATTATAATAGTTGTTAAAAATCACACAGTTACACAAGAGTTACCCTTAGTCATGCCTGCACACCTACATTTGACGGGAAATACATGCTTGCCACATCTTATAATTTTATTTATTTATTTATTTATTTATTTATTTATTCATTTATTTATTGTCTTTTTGAGACAGGGTCTCGCTGTATAGTTCAGACTGGCCTTCAGCTCAGTTTTGTAGCCCAGGCTGGTCTCGAACTCTCACTGGTCCTCCTGCCTCAGCCTCCTGAGTGCTGGGATTACAGGGGTGCGCCACCATGCCCAGTTACATCTTACAATTTTAAAAGAGGCAGGAATAGTGATGTGGGGAGATTCTTTGTAGTTCTATATATAAAATTTAAGACTCAGAATGCAGAGATAGCTCAGTGGACTAAGCACCTGCCTGGCAAGTGCAGAAACCAGGGTTTGGTCACCAGCACCGCAGGTCGTACTGGCTTTGCCCCTAAGTGCACCAAGCCGGCCACTGAGACCCAGAGTGGTGGCTCATGCCTATAATCTCAATGCTGGGGAAGCTGAAAACAAGAGAATCACTAAAGTTTGAGCTGCGTACTGAAACCCTGGACTAAGACCCTGTACCACATACATAAAAAAGGATAAAATTTAAGACTCTCCAGTCTGATAATACTAAAATGTATGATTAAGTAATCATAAAACACCTTATAGAAAGTGAGCTAGAAGAGCAGCTCTATGCATCACCGTGGGCAAAGCTAATGAGTTCCCAAAGTGTGTCTCAATCTTGTGACCTAGTGTAATAAAAGACCACAGTCCACATGGGTTGTAGGCAAGAGAAATGCATTCCTCAGTTTTCTGGAGGTTAAAATTCAAGCCCAGGCGATGGCAGGTTGAGTGCCTGGTTGGGGCTGGTTTCCTCGCTAATAATGTGAGTCTTTTTCTTTTCTCTGTGGCTTCACGTGGAAGGAGAAAAGGACTTGGTTTTCTTCCACTACATAAGAGAATTAATCTCACTTAGCCCACTCGGGAAGTTTCCCCTGGTGGCCTGGCTGCCACCTACTGACTCACCTCACGCCTTCGTCTTGGGGATGACGTTTCCCCATGTAAATCTGGGGAAAGTGAACACATGAGTTCAGGGCACTGCAAGGACTTGATGTCCCTCTCGACGAAACTGGTCATTTTGAAAATTACTGGAGAATTTAAAATATCTGTCCTTATCCCTGACATGGTACTTCTCAGTAAAGGGTGTTATGGTTCATTCTGCTGTAGTTGTCCCTTGAGCCTCCAAGGCTAAGACACAGCAGCATGCACTAAGTAGTAAGAAGCTCAGCTAGACACTGAAATAAAATATGTATGTTATTTGTAATATTGATAACATAATGCTTAGTTGCAGAATGAGTTTTCAGGCCCAAATGAATATTTGCCAAGTTATTTAGACAGAAGTGTAAATATTAGATGATCATACCTTGGTTATGCCCTCCCGGAACAGATACCGTCACCAGCTGTCCTACATAAACATTTTCAACTTATTAAACATTTTGGCCTGTGGCTTCATTTCAACTTCTCACCAATTCCTCCAAAATGTCTATTACAACATGCAGTTTTAAAAATTGTCAAGTAAAGCAGTGTTTGTGTCCAGCAAAAATGTAATACGAATTAATGATGTAATAAGGGTTAAAGACCTTGTCTTGTGACTCAGACCAGAATCTTCCATCTGGATGTGGTAGAGTAATTGGGAGCTAGGGTTTGGCAGTCTGTGCTTTCTTCATGGTGTCTTCTTAGGCTACAAACTTATTCAAGAAAATATGATGATAAAGAGTATTGTATATATATATATATATATATATATATATAGAGAGAGAGAGAGAGAGAGAGAGAGACATAAATGCTCAATTCAATTCTCAGCAGGCTCAGTTCTGACAATATGAGCAGGTAGACACTCTTCCTGCAGACTAGGTAGATGTCTTATCCATAAACTGGAATGTCAGAAAAGAAACAGGTAGCAAGGGCTGCATTGTGAGCTTCCCCAAGCACCACTATAGAAAGCTAAAACTGTGTTCACACTTCTTTCCCCCTGTGGAGTTGAGCATTGAACCCAGAGACTCACATTTAGCAGATGAATCTACATCCCTTGAGCTGCATTCCCAGAACAACACAATTCAAATGTGTTCCTTTAAATTTTTTTTTGTTTATATATCTTTTTTTTTTTTTTTTTTTCCATCTAAATTGGTTCAGGCAGTGCATTCATGCCTGCTTCCTGTTCTGGTTTACCTAAACATTAGTAGAATAGAATATCTTTTGGTTCTGTTTATTGAGATTTTATTTTACAAAATTCAAGGACGTTTTACCATTAATAGCTCCCTCTAAAATTATCGTTGTTTGGTTAGTGCTCTGGGCTGGAATTCCAATTGTGAATTACCAAAGTAAAGTGATTTACTTCACTTTAACAAACAAGCTGGCTTGATTTTGTACGGGAAGGTTGTATAACTTAATTACATTAGCATGCTAGTGTTCAAGGACTTAAAGAACATATTTACTATATAAAACTTACACCTTTTCCATTTTTTTTATAAATTAGATTTTTTCAATATCATGTGTAGACTATACATCATTTGTTTGGTTAATTGCTGAAAGTTTATTTTTCCTGCAAAGGAAATGATTACTTTGTTATTTAAAAAAGACCTTTTGTGAAAACAGAACAACTGAGCTTGTTGTTTGAGTGTTCTATCTCCTAGATAGATGATGGAAAAACCTTGCCTGCGTAGAGTGAAGCTTTCTGTTAGGTAATCATAACCGCAGGGTCCAGCAGATATTAGCTGTCCAGGAAAGAAGTAGAATTGACTCAGATGGAAATACTGTACTGGAAATTTCGAATTCCATCAAGCAGCTTCTGAAGTCATCAATAATCTGCCCAGAAATGACCAAAAGAGCAAAATACTACATTGAGAAATGAATGTTAGGTGGATTTTAAAAAATAAAATGTGCAAGTAAAATTTAGTTTTCCAGATGACTGATATGAAGTTCTGCCAGAAGTTGCTAACATTATAGCACTGGAGGGATTACAAAGTTAACAAAAATGTCACTAAAACAATTTTAAATAATATTTTTGTCATGCAAATATTAAATGTTCGTGGTAAAACAGGAAATGATGTGAGTCTTAATACTGTTTGAATATCAACCATGCATACTTTGCTTATGACATTTTATGCATTTTTCATATATTTAATACTTTCAAATTCATCTATTTGTCCATATTATACACATTAAATTTTTGGTACCAAGAATTGAACTCAAGACCTTGTGCTTGCCAAGCAGGTACTTATGCTACTGAGCTATCTCCCTGGCCCTTACACACATTATATTTGATTAGCATATTAAACAAATATTTTATGATAACAACTATCATGTTAGCTTTCAAGGATTTGGAGTATCTTTTTTATTGAAAAAAAAAAAAAAACTCTAAATACTTCTTGTAGAAGAGCTACAAGTTTCTACCACAGGACTGTTTCCCTAATGACCCCTGGCTGGTTCTTAGGACAGCCAGGGTTCGTTAGGTGTACTCTCTGAGCAGGGCATTGGTGTGCAGCCCTTCGAAACCTCCGTGAGTAGGGATGGGTGAGAGTGCCTGTGTTACAGACTTAAGGCTACAAGAAGGGACAGGAGGAGCTGGGGAGACAGCTCAGAGGCACAAGTGCCTGACTGGCAAGTTCAAGCTCCTCAGTTTAATCTTTCTTTCCGGAAAAAAGGAGAGGGAGAAGGCCAATACATTTATTTAGTGCTGTGACAAAAGGCAGTGTGTAATTCATGTACACATAGTTTAGGAATAAGTACAGTAGAAAGTGATATTTTGGAAAGTTATTTCTGACTTTTACAGTATAGAAATTTATGATAATATAAATGACCTGACATAAATTTTGTAGACTTTATTTTTATCTTCACCACAAAAACTAGTAGGTAAATTGTTCTTATGAGGAAGACAGTGTGTATGTATGTAGGTTAGTCCTGGAACCAGAAACAGTTTGAATCCCAACTTCTTGTTATAGATTTGGGGGGTTTGCTTGGCTCATTCTTTCAGTTTTTCATGTATAAAAACAAAATGATAATACTATCTGATATTGCAGCTCTTATAATGGCATAAATATACATAAATTAATATACATTAAGTATAAATCAATATACATAAAGACTTAGAATATCTATGAGCCTTAGTTATTATCACTGTTTACATTTTTGTGGTAAAGAAATTAAAACCTGGACACTTATAGTCATATGACTAGATTATGCTGGCCATATATTAAGTCAAAGATAAAAGGTAACTGCTCTATTCTTAACCTGAGTTCTTGATTTAGTCACTTGGATAGAAATGGTAAGCCAAAGATAGTTTGAATTTTGATGATGCATAACTAGAATTTTCATGGAATAGGAAAGGTTTTGTCATTGTTGAAGGAAGTAAGGGCTCCATTTAAAACATCTAGAATTGGAACTGGTGAGGAGACACTCGGGTTGAAATGTGTAGCAGTTGTGTGCAACCCTGGACTAGCACTGGAGTACTTTGGAGTTAGAGATTCTAATGACATCTATGTAGAATTAACAGTTAACACTCAGTGATTAGGCAAAAATGGTAGCGAAATAACATTTCTAAAAGCAAAAAAATGAGGAAAAGAAGGCCAAGATTAGAAGTCATTTGTTTTTAACCACGGGGAACAGAAATTCCTGAAGTGAAATTGCTGCTAAGTCCCACTGGGATCATAATAGCCTCTTAGCATGGAAGGTGAAGTTGAAGAATTTCACTTAGGATATGGTAGAAATTCAACTATGTAGGTGGAGAAGAAAGTGATTTCTGTTTGTTGATTGTGAACTTGATTGTACAGAATAGGCCTAAGGGCCCTGAGGAGCCTCACTTAGTTTTTCAGGGCTCTAAAGCGTACTCTTTTTAAGCCCTCTAAGGCACCATGATTTCTCTTTATTTTGGAACGTTCCAGGCATTTAGCATCTTTGTCTGGGATTATTCTGGGGCACTTCATGGTCAGTTTAACTGGTATTATGCCAGAGACATATCCCCTTTCTATTGTATTGTACTTCCTTAAAAATACCACAGAGCTGGAATCAAAGACATAGAGACAGACAGCTTAGTAACCCAAGTCGCACGCTGCTAGACTCTTGTGGTTTTCAAATTTAAACAGACACAAATTAAATTAGATTTTATTTTTATTTATTTATTTATTTATTTATTTATTTATTTATTTATTTTTGTCTTTTTGAGACAGGGTCTCACTATGCAGTTCAGGCTGGCCTTGAGCTCACTTTTGTAGCCCAGGCTGGTCTCGAACTCACACCGATCCTCCTGCCTCAGCCTCCCGAGTGCTGGGATTACAGGCGTGAGCCACCATGCCCAGTTTAAATTATATTTTAAACTCATCTTCTCAATTATATGTTCAGAGGTCAAAGGTTCAGTAAGTTCTGAGTTTTATATATATTTAGGTTAGAGTTTTTAATTATCCTATTACAGGGGTGGAAAATTTGGGTATATTCTTATATCCTATAGAATTTCATTGATCAATGTTGTTTTATATAATATGCACACTAAAATTTCAGTTTCTTTGATTTTTTTAGTGATACAGCAATAGGAAGACTCATATTTACATGTTTTATATATTTTCGAATCCAGCTAAAGAACAATATTAAGCATCAAGTAATAACAAAATCTTTTTCTACAGTCTTTTTTACTAATGGTTCTAAACATATAATCAAAATTAGCTTTTTTTTAGCTTTGAATAAAAATTTTTTTAATTTAATAATGGTTGGTTATATTACATATTTTCATCATCGAATCCATTTAGATTAATAGAAATTAACTTTATTACAAATATTTCATGTATAAAATTTTTTAAAGTAACAATAGTTTTCATAATAATCATAATGTTATCACCTGCTAATAATCTGTACATTCTATCAGTGTTCTTGATTGTCTTTAAAGGCTAGTTTATACCTCAGAAATAAAATGGCTATAGGGGTAACAATTTTTTTCTTTATGTGTTACTAACTGACACATTTGGATTAATTACAAATTTTTATTCTGTCTGAAAATGAAGGAAACAATCATCTCATCCAGATATTAACTGGAAGTTTTATAAGATAAATATACTTCTTTCTATTTGATAAATATTGATGGCATTGAGGAAGAATAAATTCAGCCTGCCAAATGGATTTTTATAGATGATTTTGATGAATGTTATGAAAGGGTATCCCATTGTAAATATTAAGATTCTTAGAATTAACATTGTGTAAAATGTGTGTCATCTGCAGATAATTACTGTTGAGTTTTCAAATATTTAAAATCCCTCCAAAATAATTATACCTTAACATGTGACTTGGTGGTCTCATAATTTTATATGGTTTATTTTATATTCATTGTGAAGGCCAAATAGCGTTTTTGCATGCAGTTTTAAGAATCAGAAAATTACATATATTAAGATTTTTACTTAAAAGTGATCATACTTTTTAACTTTCATCTCAAAAAGGGAAAGAGATGTTAACATGCTTATATTATATGGTATTTGGGCTTTATTACCCAAATATTTCCAAGGGCGCTCTATTATCAATTCCTTAGTATTTGATGCTTTCATTTACTGAGAAAAGCAAGTAGTGATCTATCCCACAAATTTTGACTTCAAGTCTCATGTGGAAGGACTTGGGAAATGGAATAGTCTTTTAGTATTTATATTTACATAGATTTTTTAAAAATCTGTATCAAACTCAGACCCTTGCAGGTGCCAGCCAGGCAGATGCTACACGACTGAGCCATATCCCCAGCCTGACAGGTATTGTATGGCAATTTGTGTGTGTGTGTATGTGTGTGTGGGGGAAGCAGTTTGTAGCAAACAGACCTAAACTGCATTCCTAGAAGTGGAAAGAGTGACAGTAAAGTGACCATTTATATGTTGATCTTTCTTCAAAAAATTTGGACAAAAAACTTATGAAGAATATTTTGTTAAAATTAATTCTGTGTTCAACTAATGTCTAGAAAAAAGGTATGCTTTCGTAAGTGAAGAGTGCAGAACTCAAAGTAGGTAAGTCAGAGAAGTATGAGTTCTGTGATGAAATAAGTGCAGGCTACCATCTGGGAAGGAAATGGCAACATCAGGAGAACAAAAGGGAAGCTAGAAATTTTCTGAAAATTTTATTTCAAGAAAATTTCAATTTCCATCTGTGACTTCAGTGCTAATTTTCAGTTATTTTTCTATGCCATGCACTTAGAAAATACTTCATCACTGAAATCTATTTCCTAAAGGAATCATAAGAAATCACGTATGGATTCATGATGGTACTGGGAATACAGTAATAATTGAACTCAGGGGCCTGGAGCTGAAAGCAGATTTTAGGTCTCCAAGATTACAGAGGGATTTTATGGTTGGTAAACTTAAAACTTCACATTTCAAGCTGCAGTGCAAAATGAATATTTTGGCTGTAGTACATTACCTTTGAGTCCTGCGTGAATCACACTCTCTCTCCACCTTTCCCCTTGCATTGTCCGCAGTTAGGTGTTTTCACAAACAAGCAGTGTGCTGCTCTGTTGAAATACTGCCCTTCCTCTTTCTCCAGGAATCCAGTGATCACACGATTACCCCACATTTCCTAGAATCAGACTGTTCTGTTGCCTCCATTACTGTTTTATCATTGTGCCTTTCCTATCAGCCATTTTCAGGTTGAAAACTATATTTTAGGGCTGGTGAGATAGATCAGCAGACCAATCTGATTCTTAGGCAAGCGCAGGGGTCGGGGTTCCATTCTTGGCACAGGGCATGCCAGCCCGGTCCCTGGAAGTGCTGAGCCAGACACAAGGCTGGGTGTGGTGGTGTGTGGTGTTGCACCTCTGTAATCCAGTGCTGGGGAGGCTGAAAACAGGAGGATCACTATGAGTCCCAGCTGTGTAGTAAGACCCTGTACCAAGTACATTAAATTAATTAATTAATTAATTAATTGATTAATTAATTTAAAATCCTATGAATTATGTTTAATGGAGCTATTGTTTTTTTTCTCATGGCAGAAACACCTTATAAGAAAAACAGTTGGACATTTTAAATATTTTTTTTCTGAATGTTGCTGTAGTAATCTATTCTGAAATTTATTCTCTAGCTGAAAACATTATTAAACATCAGATGGGGATGGGAGCAGCTTTGTCATAGCCATTAGTTTCTGATCATTTTGGTCAAAACATTATTTTCATGGATCTGGGGAAATAGTGATTTTTAGAACATCTTGGTTTAGTGAAAATAACAACTTTGATGTTTGAATGTGCGTGGGTACAGGCAGGCTGAATTCTAGCACTATCAAATTCCATGATCCAAAAATATTAAATGGAAAATTCCAGAAGTAAACAGTTGTTACAGTTTAAATTGCACACCGTCCTGTGCGTACAGTGATATCTCACACTCTCTAGCTTCAACTTCCTAGGTTATGAATAACCTCTTTGTCTAGTGTATCCAAGCTATGTAACCACAACTTCTTTGTCCTTCCTTACGAAACTGACTTTCACAGTATCACAGTCCTTCTGCTCAAGTGACTGTTGTATTCCTTATCCCATTTAACCTACTTATATTCTTAGTTTACTTAGAAGTGGCCCCAAAATACTGATGCTAGCAATCTGAATATGCTGGTGGAGCAGCAAATCATCTTTAGATAAGAAGGTCGTAGTGCTTGGCTTCCTACGGCTGACAAAGGAATGATCTACTGAATTTGCTAAGATCCATGGTAAAGTAAATAGAAAAAAGCATGTGTGGGTTTCAGCACAATGCTCCATTTCAGTCATGTGCTGCAGGTCTTCTTATGTATCCTCTGCTGAAAGGAGGACTGCTGCAATTCATTTTCTCCAATGGCCAGTATCCTCAACTAGAAAATAGGAATGCTACACTGCCAGATTGGTGCAATTCTCATAGGAGAGTTGCTAGAAAAGCTATCATTGCATGTGGTAGAGGAGAATCATAATAAAGGCCAGCTGCTTTCTCATTACCAAATTCCTAATTATAGTTTCCTTGCAACACCATGCTGATTTTTTTTTTTTCCAGTATGGGGGATTGAACTGGCAAACCCTTATTCCACTAAGCTATCTTCCCGGCCCCTCCATGCTGATTTCCAATAGAAATCCACACAAATTTTAGCTATCATCCGACCCATCTATAATCATTCAATCAGTTCTTGCACAGATTTGACTTGAAAAGACTTTAAATATAACTTAGTCAATCCTTGTGAAAAAGACATACATTCTTATTTATTTATTTATTTGTTTGTTTGTTTATTTGTTTATTTAGGCCAGCTCAGCCTGCAGTGGGGCAGGGTTGGCACAGCATATAGTGCTGGGGATTGAACCTTGGTCCCTGCTGCAGCCTAAGCATTCCTAAGCTGGCACATTAGACCACTGAGCCATCCCACCAGCCCCAAGACATGCATTCTTTCACGTTATGTTTGCGTGTTTCCAATGCTGAAACTTTTCTACTTCACATAGCATGAAATATAACTTTCAATGTAGAGTTTAATTGCCTTCCCAAATTTCTATAGTTTATGAGTTTATGAAAGCCTTGGTCCTATCTGAAAAAGAACTATATTCATCAATGTTCAATCTTTTTTTTCTCTTTCTTTTTTTCTTTCTTTTTTTTTTTTTTGTGGAACCAGGAATCAAACTCAGGACCTTGCACTTGCCAGGCAGACACTTGTGCCCCTGAGCTATCTCCTTGGCCCCTACTTTCAATCTCTTATTTGGAGTTACACATTTTCTTTACCTATGCTTCTCACGATACATCTTATTTATTTATTTATTTATTTATTTATTTATTTATTTATTTATTTATTTATAGTACATATTTGCAACACATGTTGCTTACATTCTTCATGTGGAATTGGTACATGTACCTGTTACCCCATGTTTTTCTTCATCCGTTTTCTTTCCTCTCCCTCCTCCCTTTTAACCCTTTTTCATTTGAGAAAACCCTGTCTCCCTGACTCCTATCATCTATTCTTTACTTTGCTCTTCATGATTTGGTGTCCCTATAAGAGAAAGACAGTGTGTCTGATTTATTTCACTTACTATTCATTTAGGGTGAGCCATTTTCTTGGAAGCTCTCAAATTCTCTTTATGGCAGGGTAACGGTTTCTGCATAAAAATGTATATTCATTTTTTGTCATATTCTACAGGGATTTATTAGACTATCATTGATCGATGGAAAAATATCACTTCCATGTTAAACCTAAGGCATTTGATGTTCAGAAAGATAGTAATGTACCTGTATTATAGAGTAATAATATCACTAAGTTTCTCTTCTGGAGGGTTAACAACTTATGTTTGCAGACCAAAAAATTAGAGAAAAAGAAGGTCTACAAGGATAGCCAACATTTTGGCCCTAGCCCTTCAAGGTCAGTGAGGACTCAGGACATAAGAGAATCTGTACTGTACTTAGTAGTGTCCCAAATTTTCTGTTCAAGGAGAGTCACTTAGAGAGAAACATTCTCTCACACTTTCACGGGGAACAAAATGGTCAAGCAATGGTTGTTGCTCATCCAGATGGCTGATACTGACAAAAGTTCTACAAAATGTTGTACATGAGTCCTGAGGGGAATTGACTGACCTTGTCAGATACAAAAGTTATATGTTTTGTTACATAGGTCTTGCTTTAAGTTGGTCTTAACCATTCAGTAGAAAAGTCTAACCGTGAGGTATAAGAAGTAGAGCTATATCAATAGGCTGAGCTGTAAAAGGCTCAAGTCAAAAACTTCCAACATTGCCAGTTGTGCGGCTAACCCACTGTTATTATGGACTATTGGACTACATATGAAACTACTTTATCTTAGTTCAGTGAGAAGAAAGATTTGCACTGAAAGTATTTAGAAAAGACAACATGTCTGCCTCTTATAGTCTGAACAACTACTAGGAAGACAGCAGTGCACAATGCATTAATTGTTGGAACTGTCCTACTAACCTGTTTTGAAACTGCCTCATTGTTATTTCTTTCTCATTAAAATTCATGAAATTAAAAGGTTTGCAGCAGGGGTTGGGACTGGGGTGATGACTGCTAACAACCTCATGGCGGCTGTACTAGACTCGCCTGCTGGAAGTTTCTGGAGGTGTTGTCTATAGCAAAGGCCAGTCCATGCTCTCCTCACTGCTTCTGTAAAAGCTAAGAGCAGAAATGCAGACTATGGTGTCTAGAAGGGCTCAGAGAAGTGTGAATTCTGTGTGATGTAACAACTCAAATGTTGCAAATTGTACTAATATAATTAATACAATTTTAATAATAATAATAATAATACAAATATCACAATGTTACATCTTAAAACAAACAAAACAAAAACAAAAGTGAGCACATAGCCAGCCAGATAGCTCAGTGGATTAAAGTGCCTGCCTAGGCAGATTTAGGGGCTGGGGATTCTATTCTAGGTGTGCTGCCCCAGGCCCGTCCCTGGGGCATGCTGAGACTTGGATTGAGACTGGGCATGGGGGCCCATGCCTGTAGACAGCATTTGGGAGGCTAAAAATTGTATTACTACAAATCTGAGCTGCTTAGTGAGACCTTGTACCAAATACAGAAAATTAAAAAAAAAAATTCCTACCACAAGTGGTTCAGGACATTGACAGAGGGGCATAGAGAAAGGTTTTACTCATATGAAATTGAAGACAGGACAAAGAAGATACTTGATTAGATAAATTAAGTGATAGTCTTGTTTAGATCATTGCAGTGAAATAAAACAAAACAAAACTGTCTTACTAGGCATAAATAATAAGGCACACGTGGATTAGGAAGAAGGAATTTGTAACTACCACAGACACATTTAGGTGCTAGGCAGACAACAATCAGTGTATCAAAGTACATTTCTAGGCTCCTATTTTTGTGGGAAAGGACAGCTATTAAACTCAGTAAAATATGTACTATATTCTACAGCTATAAATCTCTTAGACTGAGATAGAGTAGGCACCGGCTAGGGAGATTCTGTGGAGGGGCTGCAAGGAAACAGAAAACACTTCCAATGACCACTGATGTAATAGAGTGTTTTCTATGGCCAAAATGTTTATTCCTCTATCGTGGTAATTTCCTAAAGCAACTGCTATAATTAGCTCATTTATAAATGATAAGATTAGATTAAATTAACTGAGGGGAAAAAGGTGTTTCATTGCCAAGGTAATGTTTTATTTTTAATACATCAATTTTAAAGTTAAAAAATGTTTCAATACATTCCTGATTTTTACTACATATAGGATTATTCACTTCTGCTCATGAGCAAAATAAAGCCATGGACTCTTTATTGTACTATTCTTATCCATCTTACTCCTCAGAATATTTTATTTTACAATGTACATTTGATAGCTTTCTCACTTTCTTTTTAGTCTGTGTGGTGTTTAATGGGTAAGAGAGGACTGAAAAAGTGGTGTTAATTTTCCTGTAATATTAGTCGAAATGCTGAGAGATACTATGTCTTCCAATTCTCTACTTCTAATTTTAATCAGTATCAAATCTAGATAATTTTCTATCTGTGAGGTTTCTATTTTGAAACTACATTATTGATTTCTAAGACATATGAGTATTTTACATCACATATTTTTGTTCATATCCATTATATGCTTTTTATGAGTAAATATATAAATGTATTGAAGTTGATTAAGAACATCAGACTACCTCTCCACAAAATATTGCTGATTACAAAAGAAAAGAATGACAGAGGAGACTGGCAGAGATTGCCTTGATTAATCAAGTGATCATCCTGTCATATTATCAGAAATCAGATAAAATTAAGGTGTGCTATGACACAATTCCTATTGTTTCTGCTTTGTAAATTGCAGAAGAATTATAAGCACAATACAAAGAACTATTTCCTCATCTTTCTATAACTAAATGACTAATTTAATATCTAATTTTTATTATTTATTGATGTATTTCCTATAAATAAGAACATTTTCCTGTGTCCTCAATTTAACCATGAGAAAACCCAGAAAATTTATGTTGATGTGATACTACTATTTAATTTCAGTTTTGCTATTTAGTTTAGTGATTATTTTTTATAGCAAAAGGATCAAGTACCAAATTTCATGTCATATTTAGTTGACAAGACTTTTGGGTATCTAAAGGTCTGGAAAAATTCTTTTCAGTTTTTTCTTTAGCTTCATCTTCTTGATACTTTTAAAGATTACAGGCCAGCTATTCTGTAGAATGCCCAGGAGTTTGGATTTTTCTAGGTTTCCTCATGATTGCATTTAAGATGGACATCTTTGACAGAAATATCATGCAAGTTACTCTGTGCTTCATACACCTTTTAAATGGATATTATTACATACTAAACTTATTTTTGTAAGAGACATTTAATTTAAAGTAAACAAGAGTTCCAATTTTGAGGTTATTGTTGTCATTTTTTTCTTTTCCTCCCATGCCATTTATTTAAGTATTCAGGTTCCCAGGCTATTCCAAGCTGCCTTATGTAGCCTGCCTTCATATTTAGTTCAGAGGAGGCTAGCCCAATCACTGAGCTTTTGGGTAGCTTACTTTGATTTGTGTTGAAAATACCTGAAATTATGCCCTGGTCCTTCTAGAAAGCTCACTTGCTGAACAACTTCGGCTTTATTTTGTGCTGATGTTACATATTTTCTTTATCCAAATGCTCCGCAAGGAAGGAGCTTTCCTGCATTCCCTGGTTTCCAGTAGAATGAATGCAGGCTTTTTATTTGTCCTTTTCCAAGAAGTGTGGAATTTCTGGCCAGTGTCAAATTCAGGACTCATCTCTTCAGTTCCATTGCTGATTTGCATTTCCCATTGGATTTCATTTGCCTCTTCCTTTGGTTTCACGGTGGTCTCATCATGGTTTGGACTCTTTCGGGTATTTTAAATTCCTACCCTGAAGACTGTCGTGTCTTTCAAGTGGTAGAAATATCAACACATAAGAAAGTGTCAATATCTTGGCTAGAGTTGTTTTGTAACAATGAAATCCATAGACGTTTTCATAAAATGTATGAATCCTGCCAATGTAATCTCTTCAGATAAAAATAGACCTTGTTTGTACATTTTCCTCACTATGATAAGCCAGGGTTGAAAATCTTAAAATAAATGATGCTCATCTGAAATATTCATATGTGTACAGACTTTTTGATTGAAGCAAAAAATATTTAATGAAATCAAACCTTCTAGATTTAAATTGCAATCCAACTCACATGAATAAAAATGAGTTTAAAAATAATATTACATATGTATAAAAAGTTAAATAAGAGAAATACAAATCAACAGCCTTGCTTCTATCTGTTTAATTTTAAGCTAGGATAAAAGTATTACTCTGATGTGACTCATTAATATACACTTAAAAAGCAAAAAATAGTTTTTTCTATTTTATGTAATACTTTATTTTGCCTGATTGTCTCCATAAAATAGAACTCTGTGACTTAAATAGACATGCAAAGGAGTTCTTCCTAAAAACATTGGCAACAATTGACTTAAATAAACTATTTTGAAATTTTTAGGGACACAGATAGAGATCAAATATGTTACCTTTTGAATGTATAAAACACGTCTTTAATTGAATCGCTTTGTTGTGATAGTACTAGTCCTTTGCATTTATCCTAACATATTCCTTACTCCTGTGCTTTAGTTGTCTATTTTTTCTCCACATGCTTGTTTCCAAACTTTAAATTCAGATGGATTTAATATGATTAACTAAAGGGACGTAATTAGAATGTTTTCATGAACTCCATAAAACATTATGTTGCCAAAGAAAATGATTTAACCAAAAAAATTTATCAGCCCCACCCCAATGCTACATTACATAGACTCTGCAGAATTTAGTGATATTTTTTATATATTCAATGTAAGTATGTTTAGAGATAGTAATTAAATCACAGCATTTAGTAGTAATGACGATTTATTTGCTTAGTGTGTGGACTAATTATCATTGTTTCTACTGTCAAATATCTGCCAGCATAAATAAAAGTAAATATGCTTTTGAACATGTCAATGCATAAATATCATCTGGGTGTATCAGACGGTAAGAAGTGATTAAATGCATGAATGAATATATTTATTGTAAGGAAATTTTATTTTATATTAATAAAGAAATGAGTACAGACATAAATTTGGTCTGTATAGTGAATAATTTCTCAAGATTTCAGTTACTGGAGCATGGAGAACATATCAATATTCTGTGATATTTAGAACAGTAAAAGGAAAGGGTTCAGAAGTAAATTTGAATAAATATTTCATGTTTATCATTTTTGTGAGCTTTTGTAATATACTGTCTAAGCCTTATCATTCAGCATATTTATTACTAAATTCTCCAAAGTAGTAATAGATTGACATTACCAGGGAAGAATAAATATAATTCTTTTTCTGAGACATTAAATACATTAACAAGGTTAAAAATGATTTTGAAAATTATAGTGGTATTAAGAGATGTGAGATCGCCACCATCATTCTTTTCTAATAAGCCTGGCCTTATTCTTCAGAGTTATTTATTTAGTCTATATTAAAAGCTGCTGCCTGACATATGAATAAACCCTTGTATCTACTTTGCTAAGATGTTACCGAGTGAAGAATGTTGATTAAATTTTATTGTAACTTAATTACAGGATTCAGAGATAGCATAGTCTTAATATAGTTTATAAGTGTAAAACATGAACTGACATTTCTCTAGTACTGTGAAGTTTCCAAAATGCTTTCATAAACAATCTCTCTCAATTCCTTCAATGATTTTCTTTTTCTAAATTTACTTTTTAAAGAGAATACAAGGCCGCAGAGATAGCTCAGTTATCTAAGTGTCTGCCTGGTAAGCGCAAAGACCCTAGTTTGATCCCTGGCACCACATGCCACACCAGCCCACCTCCAGGTGCACCCAGTGGGCCATTGAGGCCGGCTGTGGTGTGGTGCTTGCCTGTAATCCCTTCACTGGGGATGCTGAAATAGGAGGATCACTATGAGTCCAAGCTGTGTAGTGAGACCTTGTAACAAATAGTGAGAGAGAGAGAGAGAGAGAGAGAGAGAGAGAGAGAGAGAGAGAGAGAGAGAGAGAGAGAGAGAGAATATAAAACATAATAAAATTAGAAATGATACAATAATCTTTGCAGTACAAAAGATTTTCTTTAAGAGATGAAAAACGGTTTGGAGCAATTGAACACTTAGCTATTACATGGCTGAAATCAGAGCTTGGTTCACAACACAAATTGAAGTTTAGAGTAAAGGTTAGAAATCTTGGCCTTTCCAGGGAGATTTATCAGTAGAATAAGCACCTGCTTGGGGAGTGCAAAGTCCTGAATTCAATACCCAGTGTTGAGAAAAAAAAAATATTATGGCCTTAAAAGCAAAAGATTTGCTTCAGTCAGATGCTCAGTTTTATTGGCTGTGGCCTTGTGGAATCACAGTCGCTTTGAATCTGTTTTCTTCATCTGTTAAATGAGAAGAGCTAACATATGTCCTTTAGGTGTTGTCATCAGCAAGTGAGGTGACACTAGAAGAGCGCAGAGACTGTGCCTGGTATATTTTTAGGGGATTCCCAATAAATTATCATAGGTTGTTGTTGATAAATACTAATTCAATCATCAAATTCAAGACTGCATCATATTTATTCAGGTCAGCACTCCCAGGTAGAGCTTCAGGTTACTTAAGCAAATGGAGTGAATTATTGCTGGCTTGCTTAGTTGCCAGAGTTGGTATGGTCATTCATACATTCAAAGACAAACTAGAATCTCAGATTGCACAGTTTCAAAGACTCCATTCTTCCCCAGTCTATATCTCTGCCCATCTTCCTGCTGTGTTCTGTTCCTTCCAGGATGAGCTTTGTCCAGAGCTACTGTACATCTGTCCCAGGAAGGGACTCTCTTCAGCTATGCCTGAAAATTGTTCTGGTACTTTTCTTTTCCACCAGCATTGCAGGAAAAATGGAATATGGATGTCATATGCTTTGTTCTGTATCTTAGGGATTGATTTATTACCAGAAGCAATGAAATGGCTAAATGCAAATTTTGGAAAAAAATAGTTAGAAACCAAATGACATGAAAAACTCAAGCACATTGCTATCTGAAAACACTACTAAAATACACTTGACATCTAATTTCTCATCTAGAAAGCCATAGAAATCTTCCCTTCACTTTAGAGAAAGCCATCATGAAGGTTGCCCAAGACAGACGTATCTAGCCCTGCTTGGCATGTAGGGGAATGTACTTGCTCGCAAATTTCTGAATCAGCAAATAGGCTTGTGCTGGTCTTATTTCTAACACAGACCAAATGGAATTGCAGCTACCTAATCAATGAAATGTTTATCAGATATTTATATGTCATACTATGATGGAAGCAGAAGCAAGACTCTGACAGTTACACAAATTTGGTTACAAACCTAACTGCAGTATTTACCTTGTGTTAATCTGTCACCCAGATGGAAACCATAGAGCATTCTTGAGTGAACATTCATATTGTTCAAAAACAGAAAAGTCATTCCAACTTACAATGTCCCAAGAATGAAATTTAAGTAAAATATTTACCCAGCCTATCAGACCCTTTTTTGGTCTCTGGGCAACAATTAGTAGTCCTATTTATGCATCAGAAAACATTTAATTAAAAAGTAATTAAAACTATAAAAGAGAACTATACAATATATTTAATAATAGAATTATCATAATTTAACATGAACTTTTGGTTCTTCCTCATTGCATAACTGATTTATATGCCTTAAAATATTGCTTCTCTCATTTGTAAGAAGTCTCCTGTTCTTGTATTATGTTAGTTCTGAAATGTTCTTAAATTCATTACTCTTAAATTTGAACTCATCAGCTGCTCCCTTAAATTACTCTTCCGATTTATAGTCCAATAGTCCCTAATAGTTGTAGGTAAACAGCAGAACTGGCAAAGTCGGAAGCTGTTAATTTGAGCCTTTTACAGCTCAGCATGTTAATCTGCCTTTATTTTTTATTGCATTTAATAAGAAATAACAACGTGATAGTTTCAAAACATGTTAGTAGTACATTTCCAGTATTTGATACAGTCCATATTATTTTTCTGCTAGTAGTTATGCAGAACACAGTTTGTAGACGTGATAATTTTTCTAATCATTATTGGTACAAAAATACTTCTTCTAATTGAACTAAGAGAAAGTAGTAGTATACATAATCCAATGTTCCATAATCGTAGTGGATTATTGGCAGCTCAGCATACTAATCTAGCTTTATGTTTTATGTCTCATGGTTAAACATTTCTGCTGGGTGGTTAAGGGCAAGTTAGAACAAGACCTGTATAACAAAACATGGAACTTTTGTATCTCCCAAGGTCAGCCAAATCCACTCAGGGTTTACTTTGAAATCATGTACAGTGCTTTGTAGAAATGTTGTCAGTCTAAACCATCTGGATGAGTCACGTCCAGTTCTTGACCAGTTTGCTCTCTGTGAAAGCCTGAGAGAATGTTTTCTCTCTAGATGACTCTCCTTAGGTATACTATATAGCTTCAATCCCTTTTCTATGTGGTCCTGTAATCTTCTTGAGCAGAAAATTTGGGAAACCACTGAGTTATAGGATGCAATAGCACAGGTTCTCTTGTCTTGAGTCCTCACTGACCTTGAAGAGCTAGAACCAAA
Organism: Myocastor coypus; assembly: GCA_004027025.1. NCBI lineage: Eukaryota > Metazoa > Chordata > Mammalia > Rodentia > Myocastoridae > Myocastor > Myocastor coypus. The sequence goes on from PVJA010006020.1 coordinate 39,888, forward strand.
ATATTGGCTGTCCTTGCAGCCTTTCTTTTTGTCCAATTTTTAGTCTGTAACTTATATTCTTAACCCTCCAGAAGAAAAGCTTAGTGATACTATTACTCTATAGCATAGGTACTTGAGCTCAATTAACATTACTGTTTTTCTGAGTATCAAACATCTTAGACTTAACTTGGAATTGGTATTATCTATCAATCATTGATATTCTAATAAATTTCTATAGAATGTGATAAAAGCAGGTACACATTTTTACACAGACATTGAGAAATCTAAGCTTGTACAAAATTTAGCCTGTCAATCCTTCAGTATTTTTCCTAGTCTCTTACTCTCATTTAATAACATTTTTGCTTTCTTGTTAACCAACTGAAAGTAAAGCAGTAATAAAAGTTACATTAAAAGCATCAAACATCTAAAAGACCAGAATGACAAGCATTCCAAGCATAGTTTCGGTGTCACATATTACTATCCTCAGTGTGGTAAATATTTTTGAGGTTCTTAGGACTATTATCTAATTCATCCTGTACTTGGTTTTGCTCCTGCCATGCTTCCTATGTTTTCTGCTTACGGTCAATTTGTTGTTTTACCTTTAATTGCTTGACTTCCACTCAGCTATGTTATGCCTCTTCATTTTTATTTCTTCTCTTGGGTTCTTACACTAGGGAAACTATGATCTTTATACATTTAGGTCTGGTTTATTTCACTTATAAGTATATATTCAAGATACATCCACTTATATATGAAGTCTTCTAGTTTATCATTCTTCATAGCTGGGTAGTATTGCATTGTATAAAAATATCACATATTTTTCAACCATTCTTCAGATGATGGGCATTTTGGATGTTTCCAAGATTTGGCTATTACAAATTGTGCCGCTATAAACATAGGTGCACAGATATCACGATATGATGTTTTTATTTCTTCTGGGAAAATTCCCAGTAGGGGCATAGCTGGATTGAATGGGATTCTCAGTTCTAGATTTGAAAAGAGTCTTCACAGTGCTCACCATAATAGTTGCACCAGTCTGCATTCCCAGCAGCAGTGGAGAAGTGTTCCTTTCTCCCACAGCCTTTCCAACATTTTTTTTTTTTTTTGGTTGATTCCTCTGTGATAGCCATTCTTTATGGAGTTAGATGATATGTAAATGTTGTTTTAATTTTCATTTCACAAATGGCTAGCGATGTGGAGCGTTTGTTCATGTATTTATACTCTTGTTGAATTTCTTTTATGTTCATCTCAGACACCCATTTGTGGATAGGATCTTTGAATTTTGGCACCCTCATGGTTTTTAGTTCTTTATAAATTCTAGATAGAAGACATTTGTCTGAATACTTATTAGTTAACATGTTTTCAAAACTTGTGGATTGTCTTTTCACCCTGTTGGTAATTTCTGTTGACATGCAAAAACTTCTTAGCCTGAGGCGGTCCCAGTTGTTGATTATTTCAAGGCTTAGACATGTATTTTGATTTTTGTCCATGAACACTTAGCCTACTCCAATGTCTTCAAGATTTTCTCCCACTATCTCTCCCAGGAGATTTAATGTTTCTCTTTTAAGATTTTGTATCTTTGATTCATTTTAATTTCAGTTTAGTGCACGGCAGTAGGACTGGGTCAAGTTTTAGTTTTCGGCATTTGGAGAGCCAGTTTTTCTAGCACCGTTCGCAGATTTGGTAACATTTTTTTCAGGACTGGGGGTTGAACTCAGGCCCTTGCATTTTGCCAGGTAAGTGCTTATTCTACTGAGCTATCTCCGCAGCCCACTCCAGCACTATTTGTTAAGAAAGCTATCTTTGTTCCAGTAAACATGTTTGGACCCTTTGTTGAAGAAAAGATGGCTGAGTGTGTTTGTATTTGCCTTTGCATCTTCTAATCTATTCCATTGATCCTCAGGTCTATTTTTTTTGACAATAACATGCTGATTTTATCACTGTAGCTTTATAGTATAACTTTAAGTCAGGGATTGTAATGCCTCCTGCCTTGTCTTTGTTGCCCAGGATTGACTTTGCAATTCTGAGTCTTTTTTGGTTTCAAATAAATTTTAGGAATGATTTCTCCAGGTCTATGAGGTATGTTGATTTTATTTTGATAGGAAATGCATTAAATTTGTATAACAGTTTAGGGACTATAGACATTTTCATAGTTTTGGTTCTTCCTACTCAGGAGCAAGGAATATCTTTCCATTTTCTAAAATCCTCAAGGACCTCTTTACTTTTAGAGTACTGTAGGTTTTCATTCAAAAGGTCTTTTGCTTCTTTAGTTAGGTTAATCCCTAATATTTCATTTTGTTTGGTGCAATTGTAAAAAGTATTGTTTCTCTAATTTCTCTCTCAGTGTGTTTGTTACCTGTGTAGAGGAATGTCACTGACTTCTGTGTGTTGACTTTGTAACCAGTTATGCTAGTGAATTTGTTTATTCATTTTAGTAGCTTCTTGGTGGAGTGTTTTGGGTCTTCTGAGTAGATTATCATGTCATCTGCAAGTAATGATAATTTAACTTCTTTACCTATTCTTATCCCTTTTATTTCTCTCTCTTGACTAATTTCTTGACCTGTTGTTCTCTTTCTTAGTTGCATCTCTCTCTGGTTCATGTATCAGTGTAATACTTGCTTCTAGGAATGATTTTGGTAGGATTGCTTCTTTTTCAATTTTATTGAAGAGTTTGAGGAGTATTGGGATTATGTCTTCTGTAAATTTCTTGTAGAATTGAGTGATGAATTCATGAGGTCCTGGACTTTTCTTTGTCAGTAAGCTTTTTATTACATTTTGTATTTCATTGATTGTTATTGGGTTATTGAGCATTCTTATACTTCTTGATTTAGTTTTGGTTAATTTGTACCTTTCTAGGAACCTATCCATATCATCTGTGTCTTCAATTTTGTGAAAGTAAAGATTCTCAAAGTAGCTATTAATGATCCGCTGAATCTCTGCTGTGTCTGAGTAAGTTCATGCTTTTCATTTCTTATTGCTTGAATCTGAGTCCTTTCTTTTGTCTTTTCGATGAAGCTGGCTAAGGGCTTATCAATTTTATTTAATCTTTCAAAGAACCAGCTTTTTGATTAATTACTTATTTGTATTGTTTTCTGTGTCTTGGTTGAATTAATTTTTTCTCTAATGTTTATAATTTCCTCCTGTCTTTGGGCTTTTTGGTTTTGTTTACTCTTTCTTTTCTAGTTGGTTTAGGTTCCGCATGAGAGTATTTATTTGTTCTGGTTTGGTTTTCTTAATGTGTGAGTTCAGAGAGAGAAATTCAGTATTGGCTTCTAGTGCAGTTACTTTCCTGACATGACCTCATATGGTGAAACACTGAGCCAGAAGAAGCAAACTCATTCTTGTTTTTTTATAAGCAAACTAATCCTACGTATTGGGCTTCACCCTGATAATCAAATTATCTCACTTCCTAATATCTCCATAGAGGTTAGAGTTTCAAATAAGGAATTTACAAAGAGCAAACTTTGAGCCCTCGTCTCCAAAATTCATGTCCTACTCACACGCCTATGTATTCATTCCATCACAATAATGTCAGAAGTCTATCATGAACCTTAAATCTAGGCCAGGAGTGGTGCCCTCATGTGATCCTAGTGCTCAGGAGGCTGGAGCACAAGGATTATTGTGAGTTGAAAGCTGTCCTAGGGTGCACAGTGAATTCTAGGCCAATCTGAACTGCCTAGTGAGACCTCATCTCAACAAAACAGAACAAGATGACAGAGCAAAACAAATCAAATCCACACCAACTCTAAACATAAAGATCTCATCTGAACATTAAATCAGACATAAATGAGGCTTTAGATATTCTTTTTGAGAGAAGATCAAGACATGGGCTGTATGTTATCCTTTTGATTATAGTATAATTACTTAAATATTATTGAGTATTATGCAAAATTCTATTTCATGACTAGTTGAATATCTAATGGTATTTCACCACTATTTTATCATCCTTCAATTATTAAATATATTAAATTTACTTCCAGTTTCTTCTATTACATATGGCATTTTGATGAACACATAGGCATAAAAGAAGTATATTTCTACTTGTTTAACATGGAATAGTAATATCTAGAAGAGAAATCACTGTTTCAGGGATAAGATTATGAATAGCATATGGTCCAAAAGGCTCAAATTTCTGCCCTGCTACAAATAATATATTTATGTTCTAGTCATCATTTGCATTTATTTTTATGTGACACAAAGGAGACTGTAACAATGCAGATAATAGAAAGGTAGTGTTTTACTGTCAGTAGAAAGATATCATAGGGTTAAAATTGTTGGCTAGATGTACTGCCTTCATGATTAGAGCTTATAGAACTAAATTATTTACAAATGCATTCAAAGCTTATGTAAGAGAATAATTTCAAGTAATTTGTTCTAGTTTCTTAGAGTATGTTCGTTTTTCTAAACAAATTTTATAGTACATATCTTAAGTAGAATACTTACATATTTCAATTAAGGATATATTAAGAGCATGAATAATAGCATATTTGTCTTTAAGATTCAGATGAATGTTAATGATATTGCTTAAGAAGAAGATAGACCACTACAATTTAGAATATAATGAATTTATTGTTGTACACCTGTTTGGAAACCAGGCAACAATATCAAAATTCAGTTACTTCAATTGATGACATTAGCATTTACATTTAAGCTTTGCCTTGTTGATAGACCTGAAATTCCTAACTATTGTTCAAGAATGGTTGACAGCATCCATTTTTCTAAAAAGTAGAACACTTATTTTCAGCAGAAATTATCTTAATTGCAATGAGTACTTTTCAAAAATACCTAGGTCTTTTAATTGGAAGAGTGATACTGGAGTGTTTGTACAGCTATGTGCAAGAGAGGGGTGAGGAAAATTCCTAAGAGAGAGGATCAGAAAAAAAAATCACAAAAAATGTAACTTTTGTATCTTCCAAGTTCAGTCAAATCCCCTCAGGGCTTACTTTGAACACTTGTACATTGCTTTGTAGAACTTTTGTCAGTATCAACCATCTGGATGAGTCACAGCCAATTCTTGACCAATTTGATCGCTGTGAGAGCCTGAGAGAATGTTTTCTCTCTAGGTGACTCTCTTTAGGCACACTATACATTGGTGATCCTTTCCTTCTGTGGCCCCATAATCTCCTTGAAGAGAAAATTTGGACACCACTGAGTTGTAGGGTGTTTCAGTACAGATTCTTTTATGTCCTGAATTCTCACCTTAGCGGGCTTAGGGCCAAAATTTTGGCTATATTTGTAGCCCTTCTTTTTCTCTAATTTTTTGTTTTGCAAACTTAAGATGTTAACACTCCAGAAAAGAAGCTTAGTGATATCATTACCCTATAACATAGGCACTTTAGCTTAACGTAACTATCTTTCTGGATATCAAATGCTTTAAACATAACATAAAATTAATATTTTCCATCTTAACCACCCAGCAGAGAAGTTTAACCATGATGTATAGAAAGTAAAGCAACATTAATATGTTGAGCAGTAAAAGGCTCAAATCAACAGCTTCTGACATTGCCAGTTCTGCTAATAACCCAATACTATTATGGACTATTGGACTAAACATACAACTACTTTCTCTTAGTTCAATAAGAAGAACGATTTGTACTAATAATGTTTATAAAAGATATCATATCTTCATCTTGAACTCTGCACAACTACTGTGAAGACAACAATATACAATGTATTAATTATTGGAATTGTCCTATTAACCTGTTTTGAAACCTGTGTTATTGTTATTTATTTCTCATTAAAATTGATAAAATTTAAAAAAATCACAGTGATGTATTAGGTTTATTTGATATTTTATTTATTTGGTACAGGGTCTCACTTTTACAGCTTCAGTTGGCAGTGATTTTCCAATTTCAGCCTCCACAGTGCTGAGATTACAAGCATGCACTACTACTCCTGGTCTTAGCAGCCAGCATGGTGCTCCTGGGATGGAGTGCGCACAGCATATGGTACTACTGGTGGGGGATTGAATCTGGGTCCTTGCACTTGCCTAGGCAGGTGCGTGTACCACTTGGCTATCTCCATGGCCCTGGTTTGCTATTTTAAAGACTTGCCAATTACTGTGAATGAGCTGCCTCCAGGAGAATCAGGGTCCTGATTTACGTGTAGGAAGCTATGCGGCACTGCTTTGTTGGCACTACTTGGAGTTTGAAATTTAGGGCAGTGGCCAATGTTAGAATTACATATTTGGATTTTTTTTTTCGTTATTTTGCTAGTACTGAAAAGCATAAATGAATCTTCATATCATCACTGAACTCAGGAAGCATTAAACAGATTCATGAAGTTACTTTGCTGTATATAATATTGTGCAACCAGACAGTCGGGGAAGTAGGGATTGAAGAGCATAGTGGTGCCTCCGTTTGCAAATAATGTGATTTGAAAACAGAATTACTTGCAATTAAAATTTGATTTCTCTCTCTCTCTCTCTCTTTCTTTCTTCTTTTCTTTGGGGTGTTTTGTAAACTAATCAGATGACAAGTACAACTGTAACCATTTTTTCCCATACAAATGCAAACGTCACAATCTCTGCCAAAATTGTAGAACAAATTATATTCATGAACAGAGGCACTCCTTATTTACACCAATCTACATTTTATACAGTTATTGCACAATCTTATAGTTCAACATGTATTTATAAAAATTATTATTATGACATATCTATGGAAAACAGTAACATAGATTTATAAGCCCAACACTGAGAGGCTGAGGTAGAAAGAAGCTCAAGCCCTAGTTAGGCACCTGAAGGATGCAGTGCAGCCTTAGACCTTATTTACAGGTTTCATAAAACTGAGGATCAGAGTGTTTTAGTCCTATGGAGATATAGTTATCAATGAAGTGAGAACTCACACCCTCAGTGCTCTCCATTGACTAAATGTATGTGCGGGTGTGGAACTGGCAGAATCATATGCAGGAGCACATTTGTGTATGTGTATACATTTAAATAAGTTGTGAATGTGTTTTCTCATAACTAGGTAGTGTATATAATGAAATACATCAGATAAAATAAATATTGTCTGTTTACATAAGAACAAACAACTATGAGCAGTGAGCTGCAAATAAAAATTGTCAGTATTTTTAAATGCAAATTCAAAAAATGTGAGTTTGGTTGGATAATAAAAGTTTAATCACAGCTCTCATTTTATTTTGCCCCAAAATCTTATATGTATGCCTATTAAGTTATTATATTAAAATAAATGTCTAAAAGATGTAGAATTCATAAAATGAAATATTTATGACAGGTTTCTTTAAAATTTCTATTATTTTGTTTAATTTTAGGTCTTTTTGGTGATACCAGGGATTGAACTTATGACCTTGTTCTTGCCAGTCAATCACTTACTCCACTGAGCTATCTCCCTGGCCCAAATGATATCTTCTCTACTTACCCAAATGCCTTACATAATGGGAAAGAGGCGTATTTTTTATTTTTTAATTTTTTATGTTTATTTTTTATTGACTAAGATTTCTAGAAATGTATTAAAAGTAACAGGAAGTATCTGCTGAATCACCAAAAAAGAATGTGGCCATCCATGTGGAAGTTATATTTTGTAATTGTAGAGTGCTGTCCCACATAAATTTAAATTTGATTTGCATTAAATTAAAGCTCAATCACTTTTTAACTCTATAGTCTAATTTCTTTTTGAAAACTACTACTTAGCTTGCGAATTAATCATATACACTCTATAATCATTGACTTTTAAGAGTTCTTTAGTTTGAGATGGGAAATAGTAGAATCTACATTGTGAATGAATGATATTTTTTGAAGAATGGCAATAACTTGTATAGCTGGAAAAAGTTTAAGATTACTTCTCCACATTTAATCCAGTGCTAATGGGTTATCTCATCTAATTTTATGTGAATTGAACTACATTTGTAAATGGTGTTGTACACCCTAAGGAATCAATCAGTAATATCTGAAGGACATAGAGTAATTTTGCTTACAAATAATGCATTTCATGATAACTTTCTTTACAATTTTTAGTGTCCTACACTATTTTCCACATTTGTTCTTTCATGTGTTTAAATAATGTATTCCCAAATACTAAACTGGTAATTTGAATTGTAATTCACTGTTACTTGGTCTATACCCTTAGAAGTTTTAAATGTTCAGAGCATTTTATTTATTATGTGCATTATACCCATATTTTATATCCATTTTATTTATTATATCTATATTTACTAGTTCTGTATTTGGCTTTCCATAGGCATTAAGTAGAAGTTTGCATACCTGAGAAGAAAGTGGATTCTTATTGTAAAACTTGAAAATTTTTCTGTAGAAAGCATTTTCATCTTTCAAATTTTTCTATCTGGTATGTCAGAGCACAGTCTCTTATCAGTTTTAGATATTAGGTTTGTAGCATTAAGGGCATCAGATGACTCGTGCTGCCATGTTTCTATTTTATTAGAGTTTTCCTAGCTGTGTATATTCATTTGTAAAATATTAATTCAACATTTAGCTTTGAGATCATATGAATAATACACAAATGAATGCCAACTGGAAGTGAAGATATCCTCGTGATTATAGAGGGATGTGATGATTTAAGGCATAGTGATATAGCTAGTTACAAAATTATATTTTTATTTAGAGGATAGATTACAAATAAATTGCATACAGAACATTTAAGATAATTTTATAAATTAGTCATTGCCTAAGAACAATCTCTTACCCTTTACTCTATGCGGTAAGGTAATCTCCACCAATCCAGGCATCTCCCAGAGGTAGAAATGACTTGGGGAGGGCATGCCTTTGTAGAACATGGGTTTTGCAGAAGAGATTGTCCCTGAGTCCCTAGCTTTCGGAGTGCACAGGCTGGTATGCTCATATGGGTGGCCAGTAGTCCACGGGGGAAGGTTCTGCATATGCATCACTGTTAACTTTCTTCTTCATTGTAGTTGAGACTAATAGTAGAAGGTGTGTCCTAGGGGCCCTTAGAGAAGCATTTTGATAATTAAACTTGCTAGGGTTCTATTTGCATGAAAGACTGTGCTCTGTCAGAATCAGTGTTCTTTCCCTTTCTCTGCTGAAGGAATACTTCCCTACCTTTATGTAACCTCAGGTAATAAAATTAGAAGTGCCAGTTCTGGCAGAAAGATGAGGATAAGTGACTTCTTTGTTTGCTTAAAGTTGTATTACTGCCGGGCGTGGTGGCTCACGCCTGTAATCCCAGCACTCGGGAGGCTGAGGCAGGAGGATCGGTGCGAGTTCGAGACCAGCCTGGGCTACAAAAGTGAGCTCAGGACCAGCCTCAACTGCATAGTGAGACCCTGTCTCAAAAAGACAAAAAAAAAAAAAAAAAAAAAAAAAAAAAAAAAATAAAGTTGTATTACTAATATTTACAACAGTGTATAAACTTGAGGAATGTAGTGTTGCTATCCTTTTTATTGAAAAAGCTGGAAACATACCTAAGGCAAGTCTTTTGAGTTTTCTTAAACCAGTCTGTTAGGACATATTCACGTAAAAAAGATGTGCTCATGCGCATGTAATTTTGTGAGTTAATAATCTAATTAGCACTATAAAAGAAGGTGAAAAGCATGTTCCAATCTTATCAACTTTAAGTCTTAGACACTGAAATTTAGGGCTTTTTGGCTAGCATTATCAGGTGATTGAATTAAATGAAAAATGAAATCAGGACCAGGAATGGGGCCGATTAGAACATTGGAAGAAACCCAGGGTTCAGTCATTTAATGGAGTATCTAATACTGAAGGCTACATCATATATTTTACATCAAAATGCTGAATCTCCTTGATTATTTTAACAATCTTTGCTGCCATTTTATAGAATGATCATATTTAAAAGGTTCACTTTACCATATATATTTGGATACATTAATTAGGATAGTTTGTTTTGAACATTATTTTTCCCACTTTACAGTAGTGCCTCAGTTCGCAAATTTAATCTGTTTCATGACTCCAGAAAGATGACCACTTTCATGTTCATATAGCGAAGATGGTGTCGTGCTAGTGACCTGATGGAGAGAGGAGAACAACAGCAAAATATTGCCAAATGCTTATGTTTGCAAACCAAAATGTTTCAAACAAAAAGTACCCTTGGGCCAAGGTACCGCTGTACTTTCAACTCTAAATCTTGCTTAATGAAATGGATCGAATTCCAAAATAAGATATTTAGCAGGGCAATATATGTACCTTCTAGTCATATTTATAAGTCAAGTTAGGCATTAATCCACAAAGGCAATAATGAAGATGTAAAATGTCAATGTTTTAGACTAATTTGATGGGCTGCAGATATAGCTCAGTGGACTAAGCACCTGCCTAGGCAAATTCAATCCCTGGTACCACATGCCAACCTGGCCCGAGTTCTGGGTGCAGGTAGAAGGCCACCCAGACTGAGTGTGGTGCTTCCCACTCGCAGTCTCAGTGCTGGGGAGGCAGAAACAGGAATATCATTGTAAGTCCAAGTTGTGTAATGAGAACCTGTACCAAAAGAATAATTTTTAAAAAAAAATAGCAGTTTGTTATTTTCTAGGCTTTAAAAGATTTTTTTTAATGTTCAATTTGAAAGTTAACAAAGAAAAATATTTCCTCAAAGAATTTAAATGAACATTTAAAATGTAAAACCAGAATTTTATGTAGAATTAATGAGCACCATTATGAAATCATTTTAAAACTTTGTTGTTCAGAATTTTACAATTGCAAGGGTTCATAATACGTTTTTATAGTGAGTTTTGTAAAGGAAGATGGTTACACTGTGACTTATTTTTAAGTTTTGCCTTATGCAGAGAGTTATTTTAATTGAAGCTGAAGTGGAGATTTAAATGAATAAAGATCTTCACATACTAAAAAATGAAAGTTATTTGTCAAAAATGTGTTTAATATCAAAGGACTTAGTACTTCTTGGGGAAAGAAGCTTAAACAGAGTAGTGTTTGTTTATAAGTCACAAAGTTATAGACTTATTTTCTTCTATAGTTGAATGGGACTACAAAATATGTCAACATGGCCGCACAATTTTCCGTTAGGTCTATTACTTTCTGAAAAAAAATGTCTAAAGCAAATTGGGAAACCCTTTCATTTATGAGTGTATCAGAAGACTACTTTTATTATTTATGTGATCTGCAGATATTAAAGATGTTTTAATTATTATTGTTAGTTTACCGTTGAATATGCAACACCATATTTTACAAATTGACACTTTGCTAAACTAATTAGTTAAATCAACTATTGCTGCACATTTTATACAAAATGTAATCTGCATTAATTGAAGTTAGTTAACCTCTTAATCTTTAGCATTCTAGCTCTGTTTTCGTAATGAACACTTCAAGAACATTGGATTATGTATACAACTACTTTCCCTTAGTTCAATGAGAAAAAAAATGTTTTGTAGCAATAATGATTAGAAAAGTTATAATGTCTACACCCTGTGCTCTGTATAACTAATAGGAGGACAACAATATGCCTTGTATCAAATATTGGAAATGTATTATTAACGTGTTTTAAAACTGTCACATTATTATTTCTTATTAAAAGTAATAAAAAAAAGAGAAGCAGCTAAGGGCTGAAAAAAATCAATAACAAATTCAAACTCATCTGCATTACAATTTAAGGCAAAGTAGCAATGATCAGGTAGAATTTTCCAATATTTAATGTAATGTTTGAAAATACTGATAAAATTATAGGTGATGAGACTTTGAGAAGAAGATAGGTAGGTTAATACATATAAAGGTATGGATAACATAAAATGTAACATAATTTAATAAAACTTGAAGTCAGTTGAAATTTTTAAGCATCCTTAAGTTCAAAATGGTAGCATTGAACTTAATAATCATTTGGCCTCATTTCAGCTCTTATAATCTTGGAAGATGATCTTTGACTTTGTTAAAAAATTATTGGCATCTATAACAAAAAATGTATGGTGTCTGGTACATATGTTCTTAATTTTTAGCTTAAGCCATAACATAATTCAAAATCTGGGCCAAAGCTTGAGATTCAGAGCTTCATGTCTCAGAGGTGTTAGATTCATGAATCACAAATTGTTAAATTTAAAATCAGAGTAATGTTTTGTACCAAATAGTAACTATAGAAATGTTCCCTATGGTCTCTAGACACATGACCAAACAGCTGGGTCCTAATAACCCTCTAAAAGAAATATGTGATAGTCTCATATTCAGAGGTAGTGCTTGCCTTTTGTATTAGCTTTGGGATCAACTGCAGTATCGGACCTAATAGCTTCATATTTTCTTTCCATTCCAAGATTTTCTCTTTTTTTTTTTAATATATATATATATATATATATTTTTACTTATTTTTTTCTTGTTTCAGAACCTTTATTTGTTTATTCACTCATTTTTATGGCCGGCTCAGCCCGCTCCGAGGGCAGGGCTGGCGTAGCATGTGGTGCCGGGGATCGAACCGCAGTCCCTGAAGCTGCCCAAGCCTTCCCAAGCAGGCGCTTTAGACCACTGAGCCATCCTGCTGGGCCCCCATTCCAAGATTTTCTATGATAACATTTCCCCAAACCTTGAATGTACCCCTCATGCAGAAAGAGTGATATAAATTTCTTTGAAAGTTTCAGACAGAAAAATAAAAGAGTTCTGATAATCTTAACTGATCATAATGATAACACTGAAATTAAATGAAATTCTCATATATCAAGCTATGAAAGCATCTGACAGACTTACAGATAACTTCCTTATTTAAAGATATACCTGTTCAAACCTTTCAGATTTCAGATTGAGTGAAGGGAAGTCAGTCGGTATTTTGCGTTCAAAGTCAGTGAGCAAATGGAAATCATGGCAGCACCCCTCATTTCCCCCATGAACAATAGACCACTCAAAATGCATCACATAATTGGTTGTCCCTCAACAGAAACTGGAGTGAGCTTGAAGAACACTTCAGATAGACTGAGCGCATGGGGACGTGTTGATGGCTGGTGTTATTTTTGGCTCTTCCTTGAGTTTTGCTTTTATTTTTTTCTTGAGATTAATTTCAAGCTGGTGACTCCATCCTATCCAAACCAAAGAGGAAAAGAGATTTATAGTAGCATCAAGGTTTTTGTGATAACTTGTGTGAAGGACATCCAGGGTCATAATAAGTGAAAAGAATGACAGAAGTAAATTTATAATTTACTATACATAATTCCCTAAACTGCATGGATAGTCAAGTAGAGCAATATTTTTTTTTAAAAAAAGGCCTTTGAGCCATTTTCTAAATGTCAAATTGGATTTTCCAATATTTAGTGTAATATTTGTATTTTAACATTGAACAGATTCTGTATTTATGAAAATGAAAAAAATCATAGTTGAGTATGGAATTTGAAAATTTTTTTTCTAAACAATGTTTCTAAATCTTTTTTGTGTATCTGTTTTACAAAATTTAATTCTTACACACACATTTCATGGCAGGCAAGTGGTAGCAAAGCCAACCATGGAACCAAAAATTGACCTGAGTAACTTTTTTCCTTCTTGTAATATATGTACTCTACCAAAGAATGCCATACCAATCATTGAACTGATTTAGTACTCACACAGCCTTAATCCAAGAATAACACTCTAGATTCAACTACCTCTGAAAAAGCACCACCTGATTGGATAAGTCTTTGGGGGAGCATCTAAACACAACTCACAATATTCCACTCCTGGCGTCCAGAATCATGAACATCTCTTTATGCAAAAGACATTTAGTTTCAGCATTTCTGGAAAGTCCAAGTTAAAAGTTCCCTAGGAACACTTAATTTTGAGCTCCTATCCAAGTAAAAAGAAAGCTAAACACTTCCCACATAGATTTGTGCAAGATAGATATTTACATTCCCAGATGTACTAATAGGGTGGCAGAAAAGAATGGGAAAAAAATGAAATCCAGTATCCAACAGGAAAAACATTAAGTCCTGGACTTCATGTCCAGGATCTAAGGCAATTTGTGGTGAGACGTGATCTGCAAAGCACTTGGAGAGCGGCACCCCTGTGACACTCTGGTGATTGCTATTCCCGTAACTTCTCTTTGGGCTGGTTTGTTACCTCATTGAAGTGTTACTTAGATGATCCACATTTATCTTTTCCAAGGTTGGAAGTCTCTACTGCACCTTCAGATACACACACACACACACATACACACACACACACACACACACACACACACACACACACACACACACAGTTCTCATAGTGGTACACTACATGTCCTGCCGGATATTATTTGGAAATCTTGGTGGAAGGAAGCCTACCTAATCTCACAACTCTTGCATTCTGCAGACACCTAAACCCAGCACCACCCAGGTGATGCCAGGCTATTCCACTAGCTGAAGAGGTAGCTAGACTTCCTTTCTATGTTCTTGGTGAAGTGGGATATCTATGAGCCAAATCTCTACTCTGCTATACCGTTGCTATTCTGGATCAAGATTTTCTGTAGCTCTCTTCTCAAAGTAAAATCCTAGTTTTGCAATCTTGGTGCTACAAAGAGGAGAGTTCTGCAAGTTTGTGTGTGTCATCAGGCCATTTTTATTGTCCCCTTCTAAAATACTCTTTTTGTTTTTTATCTCGCTAGTCTTTTTGGCAACTAATTTTTCCTTCTCTGTTTGCAGGCCTCCACATTACTAGAGCTCTTTTTCTGACCTCATTTATAACATCTTATTTATTATTTACTTAAAAATATTTTGTTTATTTATTTGGCATAGCATCTTGCTGCAAAGCTCAAATTCATATTTATCCTCCTGTCTCAGCCTCGCCACTGCTAGGATTGCAGGCCTGTGTCAGTATGCCCAGTTTGGGTGATCCACACAGCACTCCTGGGATTCCAAGGTTGGCACAGCGTTCAGTACCAGGGAATGTACCAAGGTCCTTGCACATTCTAGGTAGATGCTTGGACCACTGACCTATTTATCTAGCCCCAAATTTATAACATTTTCAATGCTTCTGCTGGGCTCTTTGTTATTATTTCTCAACATATGTTTGACTAAAAGTCCTCAACAATACCTATAATTCTACCTCATCATTAGATAAGAAATTTAAAAAGTTAGATGCTAGTCTTAAAATTTGTGCAGCCAGATCAATTAGGCTACATCCCTTAAATTTATTTGCAGTCTTTTTTTTTTTTTTGGTAGTAACAGGAATCAAACTCAGGACCTTGTGCTGGCCAGGCAAGCACTTATTCCACTGAGCTACTTTCCCCGCCTCCCTTAATGTCATTTGCAGGCAGTCTCTACACAGAGAAAAGTGCAGCCAAACTTCCTAACAATGTATTGTACACATCAGCTGGTGTCAGTCAACACAGTCCTTCTTCCCAGTAGAAACCTCCTGAGAGTGTTCCTCACCAGTGTCATTTTTTATCAGCATTCTGGTCTTTGAGGATTGATAAGACTCTTCCTTTTCTTTTTCTTCTCTTTTTTTTTGGGGGGGGGGTGCCAGGGATCCAACTCAGGACCTTGCACTTGCCAGGCTGGTGCTTATGCTACTGAGCTATCTCCCCAGCCCCAAGAATCTTCCATTGAGTTCAGATTAAGGATCTCCAGAGTTGCTTTCTCATATAGCCAGCATCTCCAAACCTTCCCAAACTCTTCCCAAAATCCATTTCCAAGTATAGTTGCAGCAATGACCTTGCTTCTCTGGTGCCAAATTCTTCCTTAGTCACTTTTCTCATTGCTGAGACAAAAATGACTGGAGTTCAAGGAAGAAAGTTTTACTCAGCTTGTAGTTTGTAGAGCTGACTTCAAGGCAAGGTGGCATGGTAAACAGGCACACAGAATAAAAGTAATTTATGGTGGGCAGAAGGTGGCAAAGCAAGCTGAAAAACCAGCATGTGACCTTAACAACTTCTTTCTGCCCCTATTTATATTCTACCTAGGCCACCAGGATTATGGCACAGTGCCAAGCTGATCACTAGGCCTATTATTTCAAGGGCACGATAGATACTATGCAAAGATAATTAATCTGTTCAAAAGGAAGGAATTACTGAGAAGAGAAGAAGGACCGGATAGGGAGTAGGGGAAAGGAAAATATCTGTGTATGTGTGTGAGCAGCATGGTTTGCATAGCTGTGCTGTGGATTTCTGCTGGCTGATGGAAAAGAAAAGTTAATGCTTAAATTTTTCTTGTCTTCTTTTTTCAATCTTTTCCCTTTTTCTCTTCTTAATTTCTTAGAACTTTTTTTTCTTTTTCTAATTTTGCATGCATAGATCTGGTAATTTGAACAACTGAATTGAAGACTGTCCTATGCAATACAACAAATGCTGTCAAATTCATATTATTTTGTTCAGTGACATTCTGGGTCATTCCTATTTTTTATTACTATTTTGTATATTTAAATATTTTTAAAATATTTTTAAAAATTTATAAAAGAATACTAATAGACCTTTGAAAGGTACAATAGTAGATATTATAAGAAAGTAATTACACACACTTAATCCCAGCATAACACTTTTAGAGTTGGCTACTTTTAAAATAGCCCCAGCTATGACAGGGTAAGTCTTCAAGCAAACACCTAAACTCAGTCTACTTTATTGTCTCTGTTTCTGTATCTGTTTTTCTCCTCCTCTCTTCTCCGCTCTCCTCATTTCTCTGTCTCTCCCCTCTCCTCCCTTCCTTCCCTCCCCTCCTCTGTTCTCTCCTCTTACTCTTACTCTCTCCTCTGAGTGTATAAATTAAATAGAATATATTGAATTACAACACATACTGACACTCATCTTCTTCAAAATACTTTCCCTTGCTTGGGAAACACTTATCCCATCTTTTTTTTTTTTCACTTTCTGAAACCTTTTTTAGAAGTCCACACTTGTAAATGTGTAAGCTTGAAAAACAATAATGGTGCAGCCATGTCAGCCTGATTGACCAGCTCTGGTACCATGTGATATATAAATCTTCTCCAAAATTAAAATGACCATGAAAGCAAATACTTTGAATAGATATAGGATTTCTATGCAACAACAAAACCCAGATACCTATTAACTGATACTTTGGAATTGCTTGAGAAAGTGTCAAGAAAAATGAGATAAGCACGTTGTAGGTAATGGGGAGGATTTTGTGGAGAATTAATAACTATGAATTTTTGACTATAGTGTGATTTTTATTTAAATATTTATCATATGTTTTGATTCTGCCATATGCAAATATGCATATATAATATTTATGTATATTTACATATTTTAAAATTTTCCAGAATAGTTCCACTATCCCCTTGAGCTAAACAATGCTTCACTGTGATCTAATTAAATATTTGGTCCCTAATTTTCACTTTGGCGAACTGAATTTTATGGAGTCAAAACAGTGGATTTATAACTAGAAAACGCTCATCAGGTAAATGTTGTTTTTTACAAAAATATATACTAATTTAATGGAGAAAGGACATCCTTTGTCAACAAATAATGATGGAACAAATTATTCACATACAGAACTTTGAGCTATTCTTTACTTTTTATAAAAATTGAGTCAAATGGATCACAAAACTTTATAAATTATAACATTTTTATAAGAAAACATAGGAGCAAATTCTTATGACTGGGATAAAGTTCTTTTTATAAATCACATCCAATCCATGTGTTTTTTAGGGAACACTACAGATACATAATCCAGAAGTGTACTTAAAAACACATTATATTTATACTTGAAAATCTCAAAAAAAAAAAAAAAAAAAAAAAAAAAAAAAAAAAGAAAATCTCTCTTCCTGAGAACGTATTTTCTGGAAAATTCATGAAAAATAATTGAAATAGTATTTTTCATATTACTTATTTGTATTATCCTCTATTATACAAGAAATGATCACAGGAAGTTTCAAGCTAGGCTTACCCCATGGGGCTTCGCCGCTGGGTGATGCCTTCATGGATTGGACACTGCTTGTGCTCAATGCTTTCCCACATTGCTTACGTATCTGCTGTTAGCCCTCAGTGTGAGTCATTTTGTGTTTACAAAATAAGGATTTGCTAGCAAAACCCAGTCCACATGGCTGTAGTTTACAGAGGTATATACTAAAAATTAAAGATGGTATAGCATTTGAAATTATATCACTCTTTTTATCATTATTTAAATCAGGAAGTTTGACTTCTTCCATGAAACAATGACTGTAAGTCTAAAGGAAATATGCAATATATATATATATATATATATATATATATAACTATTCTATATATAAATATATTAATATAGTATGTTATATATTGTTGTATATATATATATATGGAAAAATACTGTTTAAATGAATAAAAATAAATCACAGAAGCCGGGTGTGGTGGCACACTCCTGTAATCCCAGAACTCGGGAGACTGAGGCAGGAGGATCGGTGCAAGTTCGAGACCAGCCTGGGCTATGAAAGTGAGCTCAAGGCCAGCCTCAACTGCATAACGAGACCCTGTCTCAAAAAGACAAAAAAAAAAAAAAAAATCACAGAATGAACAAAATTTATAGTGATCTTTAGCCAGTGATGTAGCATCTAAAGGCTATTTTCAAGGGTGTCAATTTTGTTAAAGGGGCAAGGTTGAACTGACACTACTGTATTTCCATTAATGCTGCTTTTTATAAAGCAGAATGTTATGTCGCTTTCTGTCCTACTATGAGATATAGTGACTTTCCCAATGGGACAGAAGAGAGCACCAAGTTATCGAAATGAAAGGTAGACAGACTTGCAAGCATCTTGTACGGCAAAACTTATTACCAAATACTGAATCTTTTCACAAATCTCAGACACATTTATGAATTTTTTTTTTTTTTTTTTTTTTTTGTCTTTTTGAGACAGGGTCTCGCTATGCAGTTTAGGCTGGCCTTGAGCTCACTTTGGTAGCCCAGGTTGGTCTCGAACTCGCACTGATCCTCCCACCTCATGCTGGGATTACAGGCATGCGCCACCATGCCTGGCTATGAATGTTTTGATAACAGATTTGTTCTCACATGTCAAAACCATATTTCATGCTTCATGGATGAAACAGTACTCTGAAAATTGAAGTAAAATTCGTGAAGATGAGGGAACTAGAAATAAAAAATATGAAAATAAAAAATGAAACATAACAGTAGATATCATTATGAAAACATCTTGTCCTTAAAAATAAATTGGAGGTTACTGTGATACTTGTGAGAAGTTTTGAAATTTTGTTCTTCCATTTACCTGGACAGTACTTATTGAGTTCATATCACTTTACAAAGACTAACAGTCAGGATTCCATATTTTCAAGATTGCAGACTTGTCATCATAAATGTTTTTAAATAAACAAGAAAAGTCACATGAAACAAAATTATTTTTAGTGATTATTGTTTTGATAGTTCAAAGTAAAGATAAGTAAAGATAAGTAAAGATTAGTAAAGATAAGTTTATTGTCATAAAGTGAGATTTAAGTTAAAATTACTGAAGACCTATGCCTGATCTGTTTCAAAAAGCTGAGATGAAATGTTTCACTTTTTTTTTTTTTTTTTTTTTTCTTGTTTCAGAGCGTTTGTTTGTTTATTCACTCATTTTTTGGCTGGCTCAGCCCTCCCGGAGGGCAGGGCTGGCGCAGCATGTGGTGCCGGGGATCGAACCACGGTCCCTGATGCCACCCAAGCTTCCCCAAGCAGGCGCTTTAGACCACTGAGCCATTCCGCCGGGCCCCAAATGTTTCACTTTTAAACTATTATTTATTTGTTTGTTTGCTTGTTTTTGTGGTAGCGGTGATTGAACTCAGGACCCTGCACTTGTGAGGCAAACACTTATTCTACTGAGCTATCTCCCTGGTCACTTTTTTATTATTTTTCAATATAGCTGTTCTCCTGTGACAGCAATTCAAAACAGCATAAAGCCAAGACAGTGCCACATTCAGGTTTACTTTGGGCATGGTTTTACTGTAGGGGGTGACTATCAGTTATATTTTAGTATTTATTGTATATGGCCACAGTTTCTCAGTTTTAAAATTTCAAATAAAACTTGACTAAATCAAGACTCCTTCATATCCAAGTGTTAGGGAAGGGTGCTATCAGCATTTAATTGATTCCATCCGCATTATTGTTGTATTAGTTTCTTTTTGCTCGTTGCCGGGACAAATACCCAACACTCAAAATGAAGGAAGGAAAGGTTTATTTAGCTCACAGTTTGTGGAGGTTTCAGTCCATATTCGGCTGGCCCAAGGCTGAGTGGAACAGAGCAGAGAGCATCCAATTCATGGAGGCGGAACAGCAACAAAATGGTGCCAGGAGTAGCCAACCAAACAGGACAGCAGAGAGCAACAGCAACAGCTCAAGCTCTAGTCTGTCTCTCTGTCTCTCTTTATATTACATTCAGGCTCTCCACCTTAGCTCCCGCCCTAGGCTACACCCATAATCCCAGAAGTACTTCCACCCAATGACTCCATGAGGCTTTGAGGGGACAACTAGACATAAACCATAACAATTGTTGACAGCTATTTTTCTCTTGTGGGTGCTAGGAAGCCCCCATTTGAATCACATGAAGCATATGAGGACATAGACATTATATTTTGGTGTGCTCCACACTGTCCTATGCCTTTCATTTCTTTTAGTATTCAATATCCTTCCTGAAAATCCTGAAGTTCATTAAACAACTCCCTACATCTCTGGGATTCTCAGTAAAAAACATTCAGGTGTAAAAGAGGTGAAGTACAGCCATGCACCATTGCCTATGCTATATATTCTGACAAATGCATTGTGCAACTTCGTCACAGTGACAGCACACAAACAGTATTCGCACATACAGGTACCACATGCGGCAACTGAATCGTCACATCCATCATAGTGTATGTGGCTGACTGTTGTGTTGTCATATGATGGTAATACACTGCAGACAGCGATGTCCCTAGAGGTAAAAACATTTCCTAAGGAATGATTCAAATTCTTTGAAGGCACTGTGTGTAGCATACGCATGTGTTCATATGTGCACAGCTACATGGATACACATAAATAATGTAAAACTAAGTGTGTGACCTTACAAAAATAGGACCATAATAATGCTAATTCAGGAAACTTAAAGTTCAGTGAATACTCTTTGTAATAAACTTCTATTGTTTCAAGTACTGATTAGCTAAGTTTATTTTCATAACAACCCTGAATTAGATAACATCATACCTCCATTCTGTAAATGAGGAACCAAAATAATATGCATAAGAATAAATAAGTAGCAAAGGAAGAGCTGGAATTTGACTTTACATAATCGTTTTTTTTTTTTTTTTGCATAATCTTACTTAAAAGAAATCCATGCACTTGATCACCGCTCCAAGGTGCTTAAAATTTCCACCACATAGTAAAATTCAATTCATTGTTCGAAATGGTTGAATAAAATAAGATAAAACTCTATTGAAATGATCTGCTTAATAATTTAGTGAAAATATTAAAAAGTTTTAATGCTTCATTTCCTCATGGAAATAATGAGATTCAGGATTACAGTCAGAAGGGGCTGGGGAAATAGCTCAGGGGTTACAAATGTCTGCCTGGCAAGTGTAAGGTCCTGAGTTCAATCCCCAGTTCCGGAAAAAAAAAATAAAAAATAAAAAATAAAAAAATAAATTACAATCAGAAAGTAAATAAAATTAAATCTTTTTCTAGTAAATTTAATTTATAGAATAGAGACCTAATTTGAAACTATTTAGCAAAAAATGAGATACTAAAATTTCATCAAGGTGACATTTCTCTAACTTAACAACAAATTACACATTATACCTATACACAGAAAAGACAAAAAGTGTAGCTAGGTACCATGTTGGCTATAAGCAGAGATATGAAAATCAAATATCACTGCCACAAGAAATGGAATTCAAGCCAAACTTTAAGGGGAAAAAATAGGATAAAATGATCCACAAAAATAAATAAATAAATAAATAAATAAATAAATAAATAAATGAGAAATAAGATGCAGCCCCAGCTATTGCATGTGCATGCAAGTGTGTGACTTGTACACACCGAAACAAGACAAAGCCTAAGACAAGGGCAACGCATTGTCTAGCTGCTGGAATTGCTTACTTGCGTAGCCTCCATTGTTTACTCCCTAATTTAGAGATTGTCATATTTGCAGTGGGTTTGCATCGAAATTTACCTCTATTTAGCAAAACTTTTGTCAACATAACACAAAAGTGAAGGTAAAGATGGTAAACTTTCTTTAAACATTTTAGGAAATCTATGAAAGAGCTAACAGTTAGTATGCAAATTGCAAATTAGGGATCCTGAGTGAACTAATTAATTAACAAATTCTCGTTTGTTAAGCTGAAGTGAGGTGATATGTTTAATGAAAACCACAGCTGCACAAAAAGGGGAAACGTGCATTAGTCTTTTCATTAAATCAGACAGAGCCTGATAAATGAATGTTTGTGGTATAACTGCAGTACAGCTCTGATGAAATCTTTGCTATATTTAAAATGCTAAACATTTTATTCTGACATTATATTTAGCAATTAAACAGCAAGAATGACCATGCATAATTCAGTTTTAATTGTCTTTAAATCCTAATCTCTACATGGTCTGCTAAACGGCGCACTATTGATTAAGTGATCTACAGTTAAATCAATGACATAAAATCTATGGCAGAAATTAAAGGTTAAACCAGAAGTTTACTAATAAGTTCATGTCAGGGACACTCCATGCAAAACCTCTCCTCGTACTTCTGTTCCAAACCTAAACTTTAAACTTGAAAATTTACAAGTCTTGGGTATCAGCCTAGACTGTTGGAAAGTGAGGAAAGGAGCAGGAACCCAGGCGAGTAAGTACTAAGGAGCTCCACGTTTGTTTCTCCTCAGTTAACTTTTATCTCTTTGGCATCACGAAGGGCAGATCAACGTAGATTGTGAAAACAAACACGGTTGGCGCTAATGCAGCATATGCTAACACTGCTGCCGCCTCATGATAAATGAGCCGAGAATGATACCAACACCTGTTCTTGATGATGACGCATGACACCCAGCTCCAGCGGGGTAATGAGCGCTCAGACACAATGGCGCAAGTTTCACTGATTAGATGCTTTTATGGAGTTCCTGTAGCCTTCTCCTGTCTCTCTCTCTCTCTCTCTCTCTCTCTCTCTCTCTCTCTCTCTCTCTCTCTCTCTCTCTCTCTTTCTCTCAGCCTTTCAGCCTCTTTGCTGTGTGCCTCTTCACTCGTTTATTCATTCACAACTTCACAGTTGGTTTTGAGCTGTGGATATCCAGATGTAGGG
The DNA here is from genome assembly GCA_004027025.1 of Myocastor coypus. Classification (NCBI taxonomy): domain Eukaryota; kingdom Metazoa; phylum Chordata; class Mammalia; order Rodentia; family Myocastoridae; genus Myocastor; species Myocastor coypus. Next base: position 62,917 of record PVJA010006020.1, read on the forward strand.
GCTGTATGAATTGGCCACATGAGACATATTAATTTACCCCACGTCTAGGCAACGGGCATATGTGTTTCCACACCAGAATAATTCCTTCTAAAACACCATTATTTACTTGGCTTTGGTGTTGATTGAGATTTTCAGATGTATGAACTTTACTGACCCTTGATTTGGGTATGCCTCAAGGTATTTTGATAACCTCAAAACAAACCAAGACTATCTGAACATGTGTGATGAGGTTTATAATCAATACACAAAATACTTAACATAGGCATGAGTATCACATCAAGTAACAAACGGTAAAAAAAATCTTGACATAGTCATCCAGTCATTTTTCTGAAGAGAATAAATGTCACACTTAACAAGAGCTCCAACAACTTTTCATATTCTTTGTTATATTTGATCCCATACACATATATTGTAAATATTTTTTCATACTTACTTTTTACTTTATTTTATAATTGGTCGTTTTTCTTCTTCTCTACTTCAAATCTTCTTTGATACAATTTTCTTTCCTATCTTAAACTTAATTCCTTTTCCTGCATGTAGGTCTTCCATAGCTCAGGGGCCGGGTGTACACTATTTCTTCTTGCTTTTAGGCTCATTACTCTTATTTTAGAACCTGACATATTTTATGTATCTCCCAGTCCTTCTTCCTATTTTATTGCTTACTTACTATCTTATTTCATGTAGTTGAGGGCAGTTAATCAGGGTAATGTCAGTATTTCAGGTTG